>JAVDOI010000049.1:1072217-1144717 GCA_032191485.1 Leptoclinus maculatus | reverse complement strand
GAAGCAATACTTGATTGGAAGAGGAGTACTGTTTGATGTATACATTTATATTAATTGTGTATATATATATATATTGTACATATGTTATGTATACATATGTCCCCGTTGAGTCATCCAGGTGAATGCAGCTGTTTCGGTTGAAAGTGATTATGTTTTTAATAATCAATGCTCACTGAAGCTGTTTTCAACACATTTATGGTCTGATTTTGAACGACTTGAAGGCAAACTTGGACTCGTTGGGTTTCTGTCTTGGATTTTATGCATCGTCTTGTTTGACATATTTAATGTCAGCGCTAATATGTTTTTATTATGATTAGAGCTGCAACAATCAATTAGTTGATGGACAGAATAGAGTGAAACATGTAGGCAATTTAATATCGTTTTTTATTGCCACAAGACTAAAAACATACCAAAAACACACATTTATGAGTTTTATTTTTTACTTACTTTGTTTTGTTTACGTCTGTAGATTTTCTACTAAATTCACCAAAAGTCACCATTACATAACGCCTCATTTACACATTTAAACGTAACATTTCATAAAACTTGTAACACATATAATCTTCCTCCTCTTGATGTGAGTGATGAAGTGGCTGAAGCTTCATGGTGATATCTATGAGTTCATGTGTTGACCCTCTTCACCTGTAGAGTCTTCTATAAACGTCAGTAATTGAACTAAAACGTCTCTTTAAAGGACGTTTAAAAGAGAAACCTGGACGGGCATTTTATAGACCAAACTGATTTCGATCGATGATGGAAATGATCGTCGTTGCCATGGTGAGCCATGAAAGAGTGAAACACAGGTGATTTCTTTCTGATGTGACTAATGAATAATAATGTTCAGCCCTACTTTGTAGAAATAATGGCGAATATGAATTAAATTATTGCGAGGTTCGGCCTTCAGCAGCCTTGCTAATCCACTTGTGGCTGCAGCAGTACAATTACTGAGAATTTATTCTCAAGCCAAAAAGCAAAAACAAACAACACTTCAAATGCTCGGTGGGGCCACATCTTAATAACCGTTCCCTCCACACTCCTGCTCCTGTGATTTTAGCCGTCTGATGGCGAACATCATTCCAATCACTGTTTAAAAAGAATAACCGGCCTGTTGAGGGCACAAGTGCTGAAGTGTGTCGCCGGCAGAGAAAAAGTAGTTCCTGCAGGCCGGCGGCTCTCTCGGTGCATACAAACCAAACAGTCAAAGCCATTAACACCTGATGTGGTGCAGAATACAGCCGGACGCCAGAGGAGCCGTGCACGGCTCCTCTGGGCTCTTTTTTAAAAACAGAACTTGGGAGCGCGTGAAGCGTTTTGTCCCTGAAAATTCAATGATGTCCTGCAGCCGGTTGGAAGTACTATTTGTCAGTCAACCGACACATTAAACCAGACTTTCTATTTCCATTCCTATTTCATTCCAAAACGCTCTTCATATTCATGCTCATTTTGGAGGGGGGGGGGGGGGGGGGGGGGGATTGCTGCCTGGAGCACGTCAGGCAATATTTGATATTTGAATGATTCAGGGCACAAAATAAAATTCTATTTTTACATGCAAATGTTATGAAGATTCAAAAATGAAGCGTAGAAGAGTTTCAAGGGAGATTTTGAAAGGAAGTTCTTATTGGGATTTTGTGTTTATCTGCACCGAAGTTTTACAAATTTCCTCTTTATTATCTCATAAACATGAGCCGATAATTCATGCAAAACACGTGATATGAGCATATTATGAAGACCGTCTGTCTCAGACCACGGTCCTCGGCGTGTTTTCCGGTCTGCTGAACCCTTTCAACTGGGAATCCTCCTCGTTCTGGTGGATCAATACCTGCAATCAGTGTTGATGAATGGGAGAACACAGCCGGCTGTTTCTCAAGGACGTGTTGTGTTGGAGTCCTTTGCATAACAAGTTTAGTCTGAACCTCCCAACAAGGGTTCATATGATCTAAGATTACTAGTCAGAGTTGAGCTGAACTAGTTTTATATGAGTACATTCAGATTTTAAATGAAGCGTCATTTTAAAAGTGAAACCCTTTGAACCCCAAAACCAGTCAGAAGCTGTAAAAAAGATATTACTGTCAGAGTTTTATCTTACCGACGGTCCCTGAACACATCATGTGTGACCAACGCTTCCATCAGAAAAAGAAGCCAAAACAAAACTTCAATTGTGATATTTTATCAACATTTTAATCTACATGTTCTCATTTAAACTTCTGCCACTAATACACTGTTTACTTCTAACAGATTGTGTAAAAAACATTAAAGTGTGAACTCATCAGAGAAACTATGACGTCATGATGGATTCATCTGAGAACAACAGTCAGGTGACAAGAAGAGAGGAGACACTATGAACTACAGGAAGAGGAGAGGAGAGGAGAGGAGGAGAGGAGAGAGGAGACACTAGGACTGAACTACAGGAAGAGGAGAGGAGAGGAGAGAGGAGAGGAGAGGAGAGGAGATGAGAGACACTAGGACTGAACTACAGGAAGAGGAGAGGAGAGAGGAGAGGAGGGAGAGGAGAGGAGGAGAGGAGGAGAGGAGAGGAGAGGAGAGGAGAGGAGAGACACTAGGACTGAACTACAGGAAGAGGAGAGGAGAGGAGAGGAGAGGAGAGGATGAGGAGAGGAGAGAGGAGGAGAGGAGAGGAGAGGAGAGAGGAGAGGAGAGAGGAGACACTAGGACTGAACTACAGGAAGAGGAGAGGAGAGGAGAGAGGAGGGGAGAGGAGAGGAGAGGAGAGGAGAGGAGAGGAGAGACACTAGGACTGAACTACAGGAAGAGGAGAGGAGAGGAGGAGAGGAGGAGAGGAGAGGAGGGGAGAGGAGAGGAGAGGAGAGGAGAGAGGAGACACTAGGACTGAACTACAGGAAGAGGAGAGGAGAGGAGAGAGGAGGAGAGGAGAGGAGAGGGGAGAGGAGAGGAGAGAGGAGAGGAGAGGAGAGGAGAGGAGAGAGGAGACACTAGGACTGAACTACAGGAAGAGGAGAGGAGAGGAGGAGAGGAGAGGAGAGGAGAGAGGAGACACTAGGACTGAACTACAGGAAGAGGAGAGGAGAGGAGAGGAGAGAGGAGGAGAGGAGAGGAGAGGGGAGAGGAGAGGAGAGGAGAGAGGAGACACTAGGACTGAACTACAGGAAGAGGAGAGGAGAGGAGAGGAGAGAGGAGGAGAGGAGAGGAGAGGGGAGAGGAGAGGAGAGGAGAGAGGAGACACTAGGACTGAACTACAGGAAGAGGAGAGGAGGAGAGGAGAGAGGAGGAGAGGAGAGAGGTTGTAACTATATAAACAGTTCAATATATGAAGCAACAACACGTGTCTCTATCAGATATGTAGATTCCACTGTTTTCCAATTTTTTAAAATAAATTCTGAAGGAGATTGAACTTGTGTTTCATGGTTTGTGTCCGACTGCACAGAAGAAATGTTTGAGTTCTCTCTACTTCTAGCCCTGTTTCCATGGAGATGCAGGTTTAAAGTTATTACTGGTTTTTGGTGCAACAGAATTAAATCAGATTAAGGTTTGAGAGTAAAAAGCAACTTACATTTAAAGAGGTTTAGACTCAGAGGTTTACATTTGAAGCTGGTTTTAAACTTTGCTTCAACACGATTTGAAGGTTAAACCATCATTTAATTTAAAGAATGAATCCCTGTTAACACAGACTCATAATGCATTACCACACGTACACATGAATCAAAGGGAACATTGAGGAGTTACTCGTCTACGTGCATGTATGTTTCCTTTATTACTTAAAAAAATAGTTATTTACGGCGTTCTGGAGCGTAAACGGCTGAGAAGGTGTGCGACAGAAGTTATGAATTATGGAGAAGTTTAGGCCACTGTTCTCTCGTTCTCAGGGCGAGGAAGCATCAGTCATGAATTCAAATAGCTCGTAAGGTGGAGGTAAAAAGGGAGAGACCATTAAGGCCAGCAGCCCGTCAGCTCTCAGCATCTTATTCATGCCTCAACAAAGGCGGAGCGGAGGAGAGAGAAAGCAACATGAAAGACTTTTAAGTGGTTCTGCCTGGTGGAGTGGACGGGAGGGAGGCTGATGGAGCTGACCATTACAAAACATCATGAACACTCTCCTCAGGGCAACATGGACGAGCGACACATTATGCACGAAACATCCAGAGGCTTCATGTTGTTGTTGCACAGAGAGAGAGAGAGAGAGAGAGAGAGAGAGAGAGAGAGATTGATATATATCACTCTATAAATCATAAAACACTGTCAACAGACATAAAAACAAATCTATGTTCTCCATGTTTTTATTAATAAAAGTAGTATAAATGAGTCTCTGGATGACGTGTGAACAAACCCTTCTGTGTGAACCTTCAGAACACAGAGAGGAATGAAAGTGTAACGTTTGGTGTATGTAAGAGCTGCTGAAGTGGAGATTTATGGATCAGAGTCTGAGAACAAACTCATTTAGAGAAAACGTCCTTTAAAACCTGTTGGACCCGAGAGCCCCCCAGCTGGGGGGCTAGTGGTACCGAGCGGTACCGAGCGGTACCGTAGAAAGCAATTTTCAGAAACAAATATAATAATCCTACAATCATGTTGCATACCGGCTTAACGAAGAACTTCTGATGAACAGAACCATGTATAACATTTTACACACTGAGAACACAATAAAACACGATCTACCAGAACCTACAACAAGAGCTACCACAATATCGTGTTTTTTTCGGCATTACTCGGCGAGATATGCACTCCGAAAAATGCTCCGAACACCAAGCTAGAAGCTATCACGGCCGAAGTTGCTATCAAACAGCATTAGCATTCGACACGGAATCGATCGCTAGATTCAGATTTACTCTCCGTCAAACCGTTCAAAAGAAAAAATCACAACTCTCACTCACTTTGAGATGAATCATGAAGAAAAAGCGTCCATAATCCATTTTTAGCGCTGAAAGCTACTTCTGCTATCTGTTTCCTGTCTAATTCAACTGTTTCCTGGAGAAAGGGGGGTCAAACAAGGCTGGGGGAGCACATTTCACATTTGGGGAATCCGTTTTTTACGCAGGCTCCGCTCCGCGCGTATCTGGATTTTACGTAAAACTATTCTGTCAATCAAAACCACGTTGCCACCACTGCATTGGCTAGATCCTAAGGCGTGTATAGAGGTCTCATGGTATGGGATTGACCAACCACAGGCTGAAGGAGCTTCACTCACACACAGGCAATAGCGCTTGGAGCCGTGAGTCGGCGGCCCTGAGAGGCTTTGGAGAGGATTCTAGCTCTCAAAAATGATGCCAGACTGCTGTATGTGATAGATTGTGCATGTACAAGGATAAAGGAAGTACAATATATAGTTATTTAGGTTATAAAAGTACAATGGAACAGCTGGAGAGGCTGTTTCCCAAATGACGACCTTTCGTGACCTCTCGTACGTTTATGTCTCTTGCTCTGGCCTACGTCACTCTATTCACTCCAATTCTTTTTTATATGACTACTGTCATTGTTTGCTATGATGCTGGTGGTTTATAGGCTTCATTATTCATATATTCATATAGTATTATCAATAATAGTGCTTTTTCACCAGGCGAACCTGACATTTTCAAAGTGGAGCTGTGTTCCATCTTCATTTGGTATTAACCAGTAACATATACACAATAGTTACACCTCTCACCAAAGCTCACCCCCTTGACTGTTATTAATCCATTGAAATTATTCAAATAGACCTTGTAGTTAGAGAGTAAGGCCCCTTTGAGTATGGGTATAGTATTTTTGAGCAGAAGCCAAAAATAGGGCTAGGGTCCAATTAATTAAAGAGATGTTTAGTTCAATTACAGACATTTAGAAGACTCTACAGGTGAATAGGGTCAAAACATGAACTCATAGATATCACCATGAAACTTCACCAGTTCATTACTCACATTAAGAGGAGTATTTACTCTATTACAAGTTTTCTGAAATGTTTTGTTTAAATATGTAAATGAGGCGTTATGTAATGGTGACTTTTGGTTAATTTAGGAGAAATCTACAGACGCAAACAAACAAAGTATTAAAATAAACTCCTGAATGTGTATTTTGGACGTTTTCTTTCCTCTAGTCTGAAAGAAGACACAATTGGTCAGTGCATTAACACACATGTTGTGTTTGCCTCGGGCGTCTGCCCTTAATGCAGAAAGTAATGATGAAAATAATTGACAGTTGAATCAATGATTGTTAGTTGCAGCTGTAGACAGTTTTCACTTGAATCAGACGTCATCGTGATGCTTCGCTTCAGTGGCTGCAACTCATGTTTATTCTCATTGTCGTGTTGGATTCAGCGATCAGACTTTTTCAGCCCTGATAACAATATTTGGTCTTTTTAATTCATTCTCTGTGTACTGGTGTCATTCCTTTATGTCAGGCTGGACTCAAACTTTGCTGGATTTGATTTGTTTGAATGACCAAAGAACCCCACAGTTCACTTCCATGACTGCATTAACCTTAACTTTAACTTTAAGTTGTTTTGATGCCTACAAACCAAACTGTAACTGATCTGAAAACAGTTGTTTGTGTTTCTTATCTTCAAACACGTCAGCTGCTGTAGAAAACAAAGTCACAAACCAAAATCTATTTTCTGAATACATTTGGTGGTAAATAGGCCGCACAGTCACAGACGATTGGATCCAAACTACACCGAAATACGTGTTGTGGATGCTTCTGGACTCTTTCATATCCGTAATGTTTATTCATAACTGGTATCATTATATCAAGATGAAAATACTTCTGTATAGGTCGTCTCTGCAAGCCATGAATTAGCCTGGTGACCTCTAAATGGTGAATAGACTTTCATCTGTATTCATCCTCAAAGCTCTGGGCCACAGTACCGAATAAAAGAGAAGTAAAACAGAAAATACAGGCGCAAAGGAGGAAGTCAGGTGACGTTGTATGATATACATATATATACATGTATATTATATATATGTATGTATTTTGTCTCAGTTTTAACCAGAATCCTCTCAGTTGCTTCACGGTGTGCTTTTTGGAGTCTGTTTTCTCACCCTTGATGGTAATAACTTTATTTTAAATTGCACATTTTGACACACAACAACGCAGTGCAATTAGTTTCACAATCGATGGAGAATAACAAGAAAAAGATCAAAACGATGTGGACAAAAGACATGAAACGAATAGACCTGGAACCGTGTTTTCTCCTCAGTCATCAACGTATCTGAGTTTGGGTTGTTTGTGCGTCGTTAGCAGTTCTGTTCTGTTGGCGTGATGTGGACTGTAATGAGATATGGATTGAAGCATGACGAGGCTTATAACTCCTTTGCAGGCTGACGTAGGTTTTTATACGCAGGACGACTCGTACAGTAAAATCCGTTTTTCACCAAAGACAATCCAACACAACAGTGCTGCATTTTGACGGAATTGAAAAAGTCTGCAGTTCCTGTTAAGCTCTTTGTCAATAAGATTCAAGGATCATTTATTGTCACTATGCAACACAGGGATGCACAATGAAATTCAGTTGTAGGCTGTTTTCAACACAACAAACACAAAAAGAGTTTGATTTTCATCATAATGAATGTAAACAACAACAAAAACATTTCTCTGATCAGATCACATGACCGACATCTTCACATTAATAACTCAACACGAGGAAACATCGTCCTTCAGCTGTGACTGTGTTTGAGCACCAAGTCCTCCTCCTCTGGTCCACCAGAGTCCTCATGATGTGAACTCAGAGTCCTCCTCCTCTGGTCCACCAGAGTCCTGATCTCTGTCCTGCTGTCCGCCCGTCAACTGCAGCTTGATCCTGGACCACGATGGATCCAGGTCTCTGTGAAGATGTGGGCTCAAAGGTCACCGACCTCCCGCTGCTTTCATCCATCTTATTTTTCTGCGACCGGGCATCAGAGAGCCAGGAGCATGCTGGGTAGTGGAGTAGCCTCAGGTCCTAGCTGGGTTAGCTTAGCCTCCATCTCTCCTCCTCTCCTCTCTGGGGCAGTTTGGTGTCGTTTGGTCCGTCAGGTCTGTCTGGTTGGTCGGCCGTGGAGCGGAGATCATCTTAAAGTCCGCTGCTCTTAATCCCCACGTTCCTTCACATGTTGATGAATGTATTCTGTCACATGACATTAGTGATAAACACGAAAAAACAAAACAAAGAAAAGTAGCAAAATTCACAGGAGCTACCGGCTGCAGCATGAACATGGGCCACCGTTGTAGATGTACCCTAATAACTGTCAAGTATAAAAACTAATCCTGCACATTCAACTTCATCCGTAAAAAGGACCACTTTAGAATCAGAGTTGTCTCAGACGGCCTCGGTGGGACTCAAATATCCAGGTAATCATAGCAACCAACAAGCCTGAAATGATGCCAGCTGGGAGTGTGGTGTGTCATTTCTCACTGCCTTCATTAAACACGAGAGCCTGGAGACGGACGAATCATTACGGTCCTCGTAATAAGTAATGGCGCTCCGGGAGACGAGTGGAACCAAATTAGAGCAGAGATCTCCTTGTGACACATGCACAGCCACTGGTACTGAGTGAGGGAAGGATTTAATCCTGCTGTTGCATTTATTTTGACCCCCCCTTCCTGAAGAAAAAACACAAGTCAGATTAGAGAAGTGCTCGCCGGCTGAATAGTCTCTCTCATCTTGGTGTTTGGTTGCTTTTTCCTCCCCGTGAAGTTGTCGACGTCAAGCCAACCGTCTCTTTGGCAGCCTCCCTCATAGGAGACCCTTAAAGCTGAACGCTTTATAGAGGATTATACTAAGTCCAGCGCAGCAAGACTTGCTCATTGTAAAGTGATCCTCCAATCAGGTCTGTGGAGAGTCTCTGTGTGGCGAGTTACTGAAAATAAAAAGGCTCGCTGGTTTTGTGGTTCGGATCAAGCAATATGTAAACCGGATCAAGCTCTGATGCTACCCAGGTACCCGGGTCACATTTAGGATTGGAAGAACATGACGAGTTGTAACGTTCAAATAATGATCCTCACGCGTCCACGATATTCATTTATGCCTGTTCATGAATTCTGCGTTTCATGCCGTCTCTCTCATTTAGTCTTGCTTTCCCTTATCCTTCACTACGTTGTTGTAGCGTAGCAATAAAGAACAGTAACAACATACCAGCATATCGGGCCGATCACACCGAGACGCATCGCCCGCAGAACCATTGCTGTTTTTTAGACTCTTATAAAAGTTAAAAGTTAAAAGCTCGGAGTCGCACCACTCATCAATGTCACAATTGACCGAAGCAGCCAATCAAATCGAGCAGCAGGCGGGCTTTACTTGTTTACCACTGACTTCCTGTTTCGATGCCGGTAGATGTTGTAGGAACGGACGTCGGTATTAGCGATAGTTAATTACGATGAACATTGAGCTCTATAGCGGTGGCAGATCAGAAAACCGTAACTGTTTTGGAAGGTTTTTAGTTTGGAGGACTTTTGTTTGTTTCTTGTATTCGAACTGGACAAACACGTCAGCTGTCAGTCACAAACTAAAATCAACTTCTGAATACATTTGCGGTGGGAAATAGGCCACAGAGTTCTCTAGTGGTTATCTACCGTTTTGGTAAAGGCAATATTTGCGATGCTACATACGACTAGAAATAAGTGAGATGTTTTTGTAACTGGGTGAACGAACTATTTAACGTCTACAACGCCCGGTTTTAATAGTTGTTTAACAGTGTTGGAGAAAGGGGGAGTCGTATTATCAAGTAGCCTAAACATTGTTGGATCGAGTCTCCAGTGGATTGTTCTTGATTATCTTTCTCATTAGTTTGTAATAATGTGAGTAAACACACATTTATTTCGGGACATCCCCAAACAAATTACAAGTCTGGGCATCCTGGTGGCCGAGGGTTAGGGCACCACCTCTCTCTACTTTAAGCTATCCAATACAAGGTATAAAATGGTTAAAGTAGGGAAGTGCTCCGCTCTGCGTGCTTGGTAATCCAGCCGTGGGAAGGCCCAGCCCGGACAACATTGGCTGGAAAACCTCGGTGCAGTTTTTATGAATCATTTCAATTGTGGGTTTCCTTCCTGAACCCTAAAGCTGCTGTTGCAGCACCTTATTTCAGCCGAAGCCTTTTCACAGAGCTAAGACACTACAGATGACCTTCAGTCGGCTAATGAAGGAAAGTGCTGATTGCCGTGTGCTGCTGCGCATCGGAAACACCTTCACGTGCTCTGGTGTGAATTCTAAAGCGAATATCTGAAGGAACTGTGGAGATGAATTAGCTTTCTTTTGATTTAATGTTAGCAGCAGGGCAGCAACAACATACTAATTATGACTGACAATCCTGAGAGATTTTAAGAGGCTGCTAGATTTGGATACGCACGACTTTAACAAGGAGGCGAGTGATGAAGCCCTGTTAGCATTAAAGGGTTTAGTGAAGGATTAACTTTTCACCCTCCCTCAAGTTAAGAAGTCGTTTGTGCGATTGGTTTATTTGTCTTTTGAAAAGTAAATATGAACACATCCATAAATGTAATGTTTCCTGCATGTGTGTTACATCATGGCAACGTGTGCGTCGACCAGCATCTACAGATGCTGATTATTAAAGTCAAACCTGCAGAAAATGCGCAAATCCACATACATGTAACGTGTAAAGCGTCTTGACTTTCACAAAATATCAAATATTTATTTATTCTGGCATTTCTCATGCAACTCTACATTGTTCAGGTGTTTCGTATTGGTACATCTGATGAATGAGATCTACTTTCTGCTCCAAACTACAGCTATAACAGTATGTGTCACGAATACTACGTCACTGCTGATTCTCAGTTCATTTGGAACAAGACTAAAGAGTCTACAGCCAGCAGCTCGGTGAGGCTCAGGCTTATCGGCACAGCAGCTAAATGCTAACGTCAGCATGCTAACACGCTCACAATGACGATGTGAACTTAGGAGGTAATGTCATCCAGGGTCACCGTCTTAAGATCAGTTTATACTCGCCGAAGTGAAGCCGGTGCTTGGTCATCTACCTTTGATTACCCGGGGTGTGCCATCACGTGCGTCTCACAAATAGTTCATTATTTATTATTATTTATTGATTATACAAAGAAGACCAATTCGCTTTAAGATTCTTAAGAAACAGGATTTCTTAAAAATCCTCATTTGAGTAGATATTTAGCAGCTACATCAAATAGTTTATAGTCTTTTTCATTCTTCGTAGTTCATTTTGTTTGTACGCCCTCTGGTGTTTAGCATGTTAGCATGCTAACATCTGCTAATTAGCACTGAACACAACGTACAGCTGAGGCTGATGGGAACGTCAATGAATAGAATTGAATATATCTTTATTGTCCACAAGGGAGGACGTTTGTCTTCGGCTCATTAAACACAAGAAACAGCAACATGAAGGCAGAAAGCAGTTAGTTAAAGAAACACATAGAGAAGAGCTGTTTCTAAAAGTCAAGGAAGGATCCTTGAAGAATCCCACATTTCAAGGATCCCCAGCATGAGATTCTTCTTTTCACCACGGAACATCAGGAGGATACAGACCCAACATAATGACCGTAGGTTCCTTTACAGACAGGAATGTTGTGAATGTCTTGTTACGTTCCCATATCCAGTGTCTAAATATAGAGGAAGGCCACACTTAAAAACAGAGATCTGGAATATTATCACTGAATCTGCGTCCAGTAAATGTGCATCAACCGGTTGTATTGGAAGTTTCAGGCTAGTATTGGCTGTTGTACTCGGGCTTCTGGTTAAAAATCCTGCAAAAAATAACAGATTTCACCTGTAAAAGGACCATTGTTCATCATTATCTCTTCTCTTAACTGGCTGATTGATAAACTGTCAATCATATCAGAATCACCGTTGAGACCTGAGCATTTAAACCAGGAAATAAAAAATACACTTCAGTTTACAAATAAAGCTTTAACTGATTCACTGTTGATAGCTGAAAACAATATTCTCTACGGCAAATGTGTCAAAGAACGTAGAGGATGGGAGATGTTCAGCTACTATATGGGAAAATGAATACATCATTTCTAAAATAGCTGTCAATTCTTTGTTTTGACAGTGGGGCTCAGCAGTCTTCAGCTAAATGTAAACATGAGGATAAAAAGGCACATTATATTTCATAATATTCACTCCATAAAAGTGGTAGATTCTGAAACATGAAGCTGAAGGTCTTTCTTAAAACGAACACTCACCAAATGGATGCTTTTGAACAAAAAGCAAAAAAAAAAAAATCAATATTTCCAAAAATGTAAGACAAGCCCTCCGGTGTCACATTGTTTCAGAGCATCTGAGCGCCACGTGCTGCGGCAGCAGACGCATCCGGACAGTTTGAAAATTGAGATAGAATTGAAAAAGCCTGCAGCTACCCTGAGAGTACATTTTGAGATATGGCCATTATTATGCAGCGAGTGCATTTCTCATTAAAGAAACCCCCACAATCTATGAGCTGAACCCAAGTATTGTCTTTGCATCACAGGACACACACACACACACACACACACACACACACACACACACACACACACACACACACACACACACACATGCATACAAAATAACGGACTTTTTTTTTCTGTAACCCCACTGATCCCCCCCTTTCATTTCTGTGCCGATCAATTATTAGCCAGTTTATCTCAATGACAGGTGGAACGTCCTCTGCGGGGCTGTGTGTGACTTTTTACAAATAGTGCTGATATGTCTTCTCATGTGTGCCAGCTCACCCGGGGGGAATATCTACACTAACCTGCATCCTCCCGGCTTAACTCCTCTTACTGCGCGTCAATAGGGGCATTTAGAGGAACCGCTGGACTTTACAGCACCGCTCTGGGTGTTAAACATGCAGCGCTTCCACGAGTTAGAGGTTTAGTTGGTGGTCTTAATGGTTTTCTGGAGTTTGTGATCATCCGTGTCCAATTCGTCGTAAAATCCACCAAGGGGGAAGCTTGGCCTCCGATCTCGTAGCTACTGTCAGTCAGAAATGTGTAGCGCACATTCAGCACTATTGGCAACTGTAAACGTCCGATCGATTCCCGGGACAAGTGCCTCCCTAGCTTACTGTTTTTACAGGAAACGCATAAATATGCAGAATCTAATAGCACTCTGCTAGCGGGTTTTATGGGAACTTTAAAGCTGCACTAATCAATATGTTTATATTAACAAAGGGTCAAATTACTTTGTGACAAACCCATGAAAAAAAGAATCGCCCAATTAATCAATTATCATCACTCTGCAGTTTCCCTCAGAGAGTTTCAGCGTAAAATAAATCTCTGGTTACTGTTGCTGTCAAGCTTACGCACCAACGTCAATATGGTGTTTTCACCAACATCAGTGGGAGATACTTTACTGCTATTTTACCAAGGAGATAATAGGCTAAATAAGTCGGAATTATCAGAGAGAAGTAGACAGAAAGGACTACAGTATTGACAAACATACAGGTACAACAATGTCAATATATTGTTGTTTTAGTTAAGGTTAGTTATGACTCCCTATAGCTTTTCATTATCTAACAAAACCAAATTATTTTGCTTTTCCATTTGTTTAAAGCGCACCAGGGTACTGCTCCCCCATCTTTGGTTTGATCCATTCACTGGATATCGTAAATTAATAACGATTGATATTCAACCGTCTTTGTTTGCTAACGTGTTTAGCTAGCTAACGTTAACCGCCCTAAAGCATCCCCTGCTTTATGGTCTGTTTGACTCTAAATGGACCATCATTTACTAAATGAACATCATGCTGTATTGAAGAAGACTTGAAACTAGAGATTGAGACCATAAACTCATGTTTACAATGTTTACTGAGGTAATAAATCAAGAGAGAAGTAGAGTCATTTTCTCATAGACTTCTATAGAACCAGAGGAGTCGCCCCCTGGTGGACACTAGAGAGAATGCAGCTTTAACACATGAAGCTTTGACTTCACTCGGCAGAACCAGAGGTTGCCGTCTGGTTCTGGGAAAGGGCTAAACTCTGGGTCACTTCGCAGGTGTCTTGGGAACGACAGCAAGTTTTCCTTCAGGATTCCTTCTCTTCTCTATTTTGCTGCTCTCATGCTCCCTTCAACGTTTACAAGCCATTAAAGAGAACCCCCCCCCCCTACAACATGATGCTGTCACCGTCCTTGCAGCGTCATGGTCAGGATGGTGTGTTTGAACTAAATTCATTGAATTCAATGGGAAAGCGTCTGTTGCCCAAATGTAAGTTGAGTTTCTCCTTTCCACTTGTCCTATAAAGCAGCAGCTGTTATCTCCCGTCTCAGCGATGGAGAAGCAACAGGGCTCCATCGTCGGTCTCTGGGGGCCTCACATAACTCACGACTTCTTCTCTCACACACTCGGCCTGCTCGAGGCAGATTTACTGCTTTGACATATTCTTTATATTTTTATGGCAGCCGTTACTGCACTCTGAGGGATATTTTGTGCCTGAGAAACTTTCTTTTTTTGTATCCTTCCTCTAATTGATACTTTTCAATTCCCTTGATGTAAATTGGTTTTTGGTCCTCTGCTTTTTGACGTTGTTTTATTTACCAATGAATTGACTGACCAGCAGTTGATACAGCTGTTTTTAATCTAAACATTATTCGTGATCACAGATGTTCTATGTTCAATGTGTTCCACCAGTGATGATTTAAATGTGCCATTAAGTAGAGTGAAGCAGCTACAATACAAGGCATGTATGAACAGACAGACCACCCTATAACTTTGTTAGCTCTGCTCGTAGGGAGCCACTAGCACTAGGACTATTTTACAGAATAATCTTCCAAAAAATATTGGAAGGCAGTATAAATCATAGACTGTATAAGAAGTCGTCACATTGGTTTGTGAAAGGATATTTTGAAGCCTTGAGTTCAGCGTTTGGTCGTCGCCATCTTGATTTTATGCAACCAGTGAACAGGAAGTGACCACATCTGGACTGAGGAGGAGTGACGTAGAGACGCCGTATACGTCTCTGGTAGAGACCTGTCAATCACCGTGTAGCCCCGCCCCTAAAGCATCCCCTGCTTTATGGTCTGTTTGACTCTAAATGGACCATAATGTACTAAATGAACATCATGCTGTATTGAAGAAGACTTGAAACTAGAGATCGAGACCATAAACTCATGTTTACAATGTTTTCACAATGAAATATTGTGTAAACACCTGACACCTGACACGTGAGGAAACATTTTAGATAATACCATCATCACTTTTTCCTCAACATTTTTGTGTGTGTGTGTGTGTGTGTTTTAAGCTACAAACCCACAAGTTCACATCAATCACACAGAAAAATACGACCTGCACAGATTCCTGCTGCGCAGAGATAAAAGATCAACGCGACGGAAATACAAAAACATGTATGAGAACAAATTAGAGAGATAAAAACACGGTAATGCAAAGAAAGCAAACCTCTATAATACAAGATAATCTGCATCAATAGCAGAAGAGTCTGCATCCATACAGGACGAGGAAAGTCACCATAGCAGCCTATTAATCCTAATTAATGATTACGACTATTAATTGTAGCTGACGTCGGTATTTGTCAAATCACGGTGTCAGAAAAAAACAATGTGTAACTCGTTATTCTCATGAGCTTGAAGCGCTCACAGTATTAGATGTGTCCTGAACTTGTAGGACAGATACCTTCATTGTTTTTGTCTCCACTTGATGCTCAGACCCGGCGGCCCGACACGTTTACGGTCGGAAAAACATTTTGACCTTTTGAAACCTGTTTGTTGTGTTTTCAGTCCGGTTTGTTTGTCAGCGGACACACTACTGGATCAAGGAAGAACCCTTTACATCTTTAGAGCGGAACAAATCTCTGCTTGAACTTTTCCTTAAATCAAGTTTCATGAATTTACTGCAATTATTTACATAACCCGCCAACTGATGCAACTGTATTCACATTGTGATCATGCAGGTCTTTGTGATGATTGGCCCACAGCTGCATGGTTTGTATGTTAATACAAAGACGGTGCTGATGTGTCTACGAAAGTTTCTAAAGGCGTATTTTCAGTCAAAGTCAAATAGTTCCAGAACATACTAAGTGTACATAAAATCCATAGAGCTCCTACACATTCCTGATTGAACCCTTTAAAGTGCTGAATCAGCATCATATTAGAGCTTCTAATCAATGGGAGGTGGGTAGAGGTGCACATTACACAGAGTGAGTTGTGCGAGTTGTTGAACATCAGCTCACAGCAGCTCGGCTTCTCTGACAGGCTTCACTCATGAATCACGCGGCTGACATCGCCGGCGCCTCTCGGGAGGAAAACCTTCCTGCCGGGGATGTCGAGAGTTTGCGTCAGTTGTTTGCTCTCGCAGACCTCGACGAAAGCTTGTTGCTCGTCGCCTCCTTTTCTCCTGTGAACGCGGCACTAAACGCCTTTTCAAGCCTGAGGAATTTAAATACAGTCGCATCAGAACAGTGGAGCTGTCTCTGCATCCTGAGGTTTCATCACTTTGATTAAGTTTTGCGTGTCATGACAGCGCTTTGTGACCAGAACCCCTGTGGACCCCGTCAGTCCCCCCCCACACACACACACACCTTCAGTCCACTGAAACAGAAGAAGAAGAAGCAGAAAGTGGGGCGCCCATGTGTGAGACTCGGGCCACATCAAGTATTTATGCTCTGCAGACCGCAGCCTCATTCAGGCATACGTTCAAAGGGAGAGTCATTATACAGCTTGTACTCATTACGCAGTATTGTACATTGATCTTTCTTTCATTTGCACGACGTGTACTAGTTTGTGTATTATCACTGCAAAAGATACTCGGGGAGATTGGAGGTTCGTAGTAATACATCATACTGAGCACGCTCAATATGTCATCTGGGAAAGCGGGTCAATTACCGAGGGGATTGTTTCTCTAATCATGGGGAATAGATTTGTGGTGTGAACTGGAATTAGCAGAGCTATCTGTTGGCAGGAATTCAGACTGTAGGTTAGATATGCTTATATGCTTCCTGAGCGGATGAAATCTATTCTACAGTTTATGCTATTTATGAAAACTTTGGATAGCCTACAGGCCTCGAAAGTAACTTTTAAAAGTGGTTGCCAGGCTGGCATATATATTAGATTACTCGCCCCGTCTAACTTTGTGTTCAATAGTGTGTTTGTGTGGTAGAGAGCATACACAATGGATACATGAGACTTGTCTTATTCTGCACAAGTTGTGAGAGTTTTTAGTTTTGCTGTTGTTAAAAGCGACCCCCATCAAGACTTTGATCTGTTTTATGTTCTCCGTTCACCACGGAAGAATTCAAGGTAACGCTGAGTAACGTGCGTACATCTCTCAGTACGCACACGCAGTACGTTGTGACTTGTTCTTGCTTCATCTTCAGTTTTTCTTCGATATGTTTGTAGGTTACAGAACGCTGCAGAAGAATTCACGTTTTGCTTTTGTAATGTTTATGTACGTAGATGGCTCACACAGATTCAGCTTTTTATATTACACATTGTTGCTGATAGATTTTTTTAAAGCCCTTTCTAAGTAAAAAAGGGAGTTAGGATTTATCTAAATGTCAAAAAATGTACCATCTTCAGTAATATAGAAAATTGAGGAAGCGATACGTTGAGATGAATCGAGATTGGTTGTGAATTTGAATCGTTGACAGGTGAATCATAATCAAACCATTCACACCTCCAGTGCATCTATGCAGCCGGATGACGTGATTGGATTATAACGGCCCTGCAACCCTTTTTCTTTTCTTTTCTTTTTTTATTTGATTTATTGATTTCTGTCGGAATTTAAAGACAATTTTAAACAAATATAACAAACAAGGCTTCTACGATAAATTGCCTACGTTAGCTTTAATGGCAACAGTTTAAGTTTTGTGAGGAAACATTAAAGAAATGCTGTCTCTTACTGACTACAAGAGACGGATTCAACTCAGTGATACATAAATAAATAAATATATTTCTAGAGGCAGTCCACCTAGCCTCATATTCTCGTAGTCTGGAGTAATGTTTTTGGCTCCAGGGGCCATTTCACTTGAACTTAATGTATAATAAGCCTCCTGGACAACCCCAAGCTTGTTCCTTTTCTTGCAGCTCCCTCTTGGTATCGAGAAACAAACGCAGTAATAGCTTTTTAGGGAGAACACAGTGAGCGAGGCAGAGCTGAGAAAGCACTTCTGCCTCGCAGGACAGAGAGGCCCGATGAGCATCCATCATCCATGTTAACATGTTGTACTACGAAACAGCACAATCTCTCCAATTACAGCTAAATCTATTCACACACTGCTTTATTAGCGAGGTAACTTGTCTCTTGACATTCAAGTGATTCTTGCAAGTGCAGCAATTTCAATGCCGACTGTAGCTGAGGAGTGATGTTCTCCGCTGACTACAAAAGGAATCTTCAGAGGCTCCGCTCCGCCACTGACTTCCACCGAGCAGCGGCAATGTCATTTTTCACACTCTTCTTCTCATAAACTGTTGACAACAACTAATGGCTGTCCAAACAAACAAGATTTCACCGTATGAATCACCAATCATGTCATGCTCAACCTTAAAAAATGGGAGCACTTCAGGGTAAATAGGCTGCCTCCTCCTCCTCCTGTCAGGTTGTGAGTTACTCTGATCCTTAAGGAGGTGGGATGGAGTGTTTGGTGATGTTTTGAATTATATGACAAATAAACCGTGTTGTGTTCCTCAGCCCACGACTGTGCTCACAATCCTCAGAAGGTCACGCTCAGCTAAACATGAATTCACCTCGTTGCTCTCCTCCATCAAACATTACGCTGAATGTAACCACCTTTCCTCCCGCTGGCCTTAATCGCCACTCATGTGCTGTGTGGGAGGAGGACAAGGTGAATATTCAAATACATGAACAGTGGATGTTTAAATGTTTGAACTCAAGAGTCCGCCTCGGGCTCAGACGAGCTCTTAGGAAGTAGAAAAGGTTTGTTTCTGTGTGGTGACCAAGGCTCAAGTCCTCCAGTGGAACTAATTGTTACATTGACTAACAGTCATGCTATTCCTTCATTGATTAAACTCCGGTTATCTCCAGTAATAACGGTCCTCTGCAGATCGATGCAGTCATGCAAACAGATCTCTTCAACTCTAGGGCTTATAAGAGACAAAAGTATGTTTGTGAATATTACTGTTGTCCATCATTTTCACATTCAACACAAAACAAGTTCTTATAGTAACTTTAAAAGTGTCCATAAGTTCATAGTTATGAGTCTAGCTTGCTTGACATTTTGTTTGCACAAACCACTCACACCAAGCCTGGATATATATACATTTCCTGTTAGAATAATTATAGGACTGTATACGCCGTCTAAATGCTTCACGGTTTCACACTGTGGACCCACAGTCTGTCAAAGGTTGGACAGTCGAGCCTGAGTGACAGGTTTCTTTAGATACTGTTTTTGCACCACGGTTTCTGCTTACGCAATGGAGAACAAAGACCCAACGGTGTTCATATAACTCTTGACAAGCACTTTGTGTTCCTGTGGGGAGCCTGGTGTCATGGCGACGGCTGCTTCGTCCTCTTCTGCTCTCTCTAGTTTAACATCAGCTTCTGAGTTTTGTCCTTTAACCAATCATCTCCTGACATTTGGGACACCATCGTGCCTCACCTTTCTACTCATCACCCCGTGGAGTTTCCCTCTTGTCACCTGATGTTGTCGCCCACATTACCCCGTTTCTTCTGCCTGTTACTGACTGAAATCCTGAAAAATATCGTTTCCTTCAACTCAGACTGGAGGGTTGACGGATTACATGAAACGGTGCAATTAGGATGCAATAAGTAATAAACTGTATTCAGTTATTGTTACAGATTTGGGTAATTTCCTCTGAATTTTATACGCGGAAGTCAAATTGGCCTCATGCAGGAATGAACAGAGTGCCGCCTTCAACACTGTATCCAGTTCTCTTTATACATCCACGCTCCAAAGCCACCACACAACAGATAAGCTTCACTTTCAGTTCAGTTCAACTGTCAAAACATATGATGAGATAGCGTAGATTTAAACTGATGTGTCTAAAATACAGCAGTGTTTGCTTTGCTCCCGTGCAGTACTCTGTTCCTACTGTAGGTAGTAATACACAACCACACTCTGAAACAGTGGAACGGAGCCTTTAGGAGGCCACTGACGTGACGTACGGTGCTACATTATGTTTAACGCCAGGAGGACTTATTGACATATGAAATATAGATGACCACACTCATCCTTTAAGTCACTTGGCGCATTACAGAAGCAGCAGGAGCATGCATTATTATTCTGATAAAGTCCTCCCGTTGTAGCTTTTGTGACCCGTAGAGATTCCTGCCCTGGTTATTGAGCCTGTTTTGCAAGTTTAATAAGAGCTAATATTTTAAAACCATCTGTAATGAAATGCCAAAACCCCTTAATCGACGAAAGTAGTGTGTCTTAAAGATGGAAGGGACTAAAGTGATCAATGTATTGACCGGGCTCCATGACCATCAATACCCCCCCCCGCCCTCAGCTCCCCTCTGCCCATAGGTGACCATTGATCACGGCCAGATGAAGGGTGAGATGGACAGATTAGGGAGAGTTCACAGATTGGTGCATTGAGAGAGAGAGAGAGAGACAGAGAGAGACGTTAGCGGTGCTGCTAACGTTACTAGCTCTCCTCCTGTTGGTTAGCCGTTAGCGGTGCTGCTAACGTTACTAGCTCTCCTCCTGTTGGTTTAAACACTGATTGGTTGTTTACAATGAAACATGATCAGAGATCAGAGACTAGAAACACATCAACGAGGTCCTGATCACATATTTTACTGAATATTGTCGGATAACGATCGTCAGTAAAACTTTATTGACACTGTGATGGTTAACGTTAAACCGTGAGGGGGTCCGTTACACCTCTATTATCTACAAACGAGTCATCATTAGTTTGTCTCTTCTTTGCTATCATGGTTGTTATAAATGCTCGGTAACAGTGCTGACTGGAGAAAATGCATTACTTTGACAGTGCTTGTGATTTAAGGATAAGGATAAAGATGTTTATTGTCATCGTAAAAACACAACGAAATGAAGTTGGCGACTCATCAGTCAGTACAGCAGCAACATGAAATGTGTTTGAAGATCTAAAGGTAGTGTGATATTTCTTTGATGAACCATTTGATTAATTCATTAAATCTGTTGAGTCTGTTGTAGTTCTTACATTGCTGAAGCATGTTGACCCATTTAAACCAGCATTAAGAAGCATTTAAACCACATATGGTTGCATATGAGTGTGTTTTTTCCCTTAAACCTGTCTCAGCTACAGTAAAGAGGGAGCTGCTTTGCCATCATTTTTGAGTTTAGATTACTAAAGAGTCCTGAGAGACCACTGATGAGATCGACTGGTCTCTTTCTACTGTCAGCAACTCTACATAAGTATCGACCACAGGGGAGCACGCTGGTCAATGAGGCTTTGAGTCACATTTTAAACATCCGTATGGTGACTGAGGGCTTTCCTGGTGTTTGGTAGTTCAAAAGTATCGGCCGATACCGAGAACAGTTCCGATGCCAGTGTGTTAAAAACATAAACATAAATGTAGTGTCTTAAAGCTGCATTCTCTCTAGTGTCCACCAGGGGGCGACTCCTCTGGTTGTATAGAAGTCTATGAGAAAGTGACTCTACTTCTCTCTTGATTTATTACCTCAGTAAACATTGTAAACATGAGTTTATGGTCTCAATCTCTAGTTTCAAGTCTTCTTCAATACAGCATGATGTTCATTTACTAAATTATGGTCCATTTAAACCACATATGGTTGCATTTGAGTGTGTTTTTCCCTTAAACCTGTCTCAGCTACAGTAAAAAGTGAGCTGCTTTGCCATCATTTTTTAGTTTAGATTACTAAAGAGTCCTGAGAGACCACTGATAAACCAATATGGCGACGGCCAAAATGACGAACCTGAGGCTTCGAAACCACAGTCCACCAACCAATGGGTGACGTCGCGACTTTATCCACCTCTTATATACTGTGCAGCCCACCAGCTGCTAACGGCTAACGTTAGCTAGCTCTCCTCCCGTCGGTTTGAACACGCATTTGTTGTTCACAATGTAGCATCATCAGGGAAAACGAGAGTGCAACAGAGTGTTTAACCACAAGTGTGAAGTACTAGTTTGCACATGCTCAGTAGCGATCAGGCAGGATGTACAGATTGGGTAACAAGTAATTTGTTGTTCCTGTAAATGATCTGATAAATGATAACGTGATGTTAGATCGGTGCTTAGACACACATACTACCCAATCCAGCATTATAGGAACAACTGTAATTTAAACCTGTTGGACTTTTGTGTCCTTAATGTTCTCCTCTCTAGCTGCAGTGACAGTATTTTCTTCAGTATTTGCATCGAATAGCTGGTTTTGTGTTTCATTGCTGTTGAGCTCATACGATGATGACGTTTCTAACCGGTAGATATGATTCCTGTCCAAGAAGCAGATTATCTAAATTAACTCCTCTTCTCGTGAGATAAATCTTTTCTAAGCCGACATGTAAAGATTAAATAGGATGACTCTCCTCTAAGAAACGGGCGTTTAGTACAATCTGAGAGCACTGATGTGATTATTTCATTTTAATAGTGTTATTTCAGATCTTTTTTTTTCACCAGTGCTGTATAATAACATCATACCCTCTTCCCCAATAAACTCATGAGACCGGTGTCTGTGCCACGTCTTGGTGAGCGCTGTCTAAGCTCAGAGACATTCATCAGGGCCCTACGGAAACAATGTCCGACTAACAATAACAATGTTTGTATCGATCTTTCTGTCGCTGTGAGTTGCTGCTTATGAGAAACAGCAGCCAACGAAACAGAAAACAGAGCCGTGCGTTCACACGAGCAGGCGGCGATGATAAAATATGGCTGAGCTCAGGTAAAAAAACAATGCTGACTGAACGCTTGATACTTCTGAATTATCTCTCATTTAATCCTCAGGAATATCAGATGGAAGCTTCTACCTCAATGTGCTGAATTGGATGAATTTGAGGAAGTGAATTCTCTGCAGTTTTGTGCTCCTCCGGTGTATTTAACTAGAAGGTGATGATTAAGACGTTGTCGGGGAAACTTAACTCCAGAAATGTACTTGCCCAAAGTCAATTTGTACCTGCCCCCATACCAGACCAAAGTTAATTGTCAGGTCTTAAATTAATTAATCTGGAGTTTCATCCACATCCTCTAACTCCACCCAACTACAGTGAACTCATGTGTCCTGGATCATTGAAATGATCTCTTACATTTCAGCTCGGTTGTCTTCACTCGCCGTCGTTTTGACACCAAGTGCTCTGAAATATGTATCATAGACACAACAACTTAAAAGTTAATAATAACTATTTGAACAGAGATAAAAACGTTATAATTCAGACACCAAATGTGTTTGATTCAAACTTCATTTAGTCGATGTCTCACAGTTTTATACGACAGGAGAGAATACTGTTGAACTTGGATGTTGAATTAGTTTCCAGTCATGTGTAGGCTGCTTTTATTGTGAAACAGGAAGCTGTTCCCGTTGAAATCTAAACTTCCAGTGTCTTTAACTGTTGCTCAGAGGATCTTTGTCTCTTTCAGTTCTCAGTCTGGTTGAACCATCGAACAGCGTTTTGTTCTCCGTGTACTAAACTGAAGAACATCTCAAATGTGGTCTTGTCACATGACCATATCTTTGTTCTCTGTGTGATACTCAGGCATTCTGAGGTCCAGCCCCAACATCGGCATCCTCTGGGGGTCTTCTTCTTGTGATAGAGTTCAGATTACCATTCATCACCACTGCTCAAGGTAAGATACCCCACAGCTTCTTCTGATGAAATGTTCTGTTAGTTTGGTAAACAGTGCAGATGTTTACCAATTTCACATTCAACCTTTTTAACAGGAATAATTTGAGCTTTGTGGATCGTACCAACTCTTAACTACCGTCCCATACAGTATCTAAACCTACTTTCTTCTCAATCCCACAATCCTTATTCAATATACACTGCTCCTGTATTGACTCACTAAACACAGTACAGCCAAAGCAGTCTGGTCTCCACATGTGTTTTCATGCACATTTAGAATTATTGCACTAGAAGAATACTGTATAGAAACAGCAAATGTCAATCGCAAGGAAAGTGTTTACTATTAAAACCCAAACATCTCCATCCTTCTCTTGTGGACGGTTAGGTGGCCGAGGTGACTTGTTTTGTTTCCTCTTGTCCTTCCACTCTGTTTACCGTGTGTCTACAGCCATGCGTAGGAACCCTAACCCTACACTGTAGCCGAGATTATGTGCTCCAAATCAGTTCATCTTCCACCTGCAGTCGGACCTCCGGAGGGAGGAGGAGAGCTCAGCTCCCGGCAGCAGCAGCAGTGTCTCCTCCTCCTCCTCCAGTATAGGAAGGAAAGGGAGGGAAGGGAGGCACAGGAGAACCAAGACCAGGACTGGGAGGAGCAGACTGTCAGACCTGCTGCAGTAAAATGAGAGGTTTTCTAAAGGGACTCTGGTGCTCAGAGACACTACCACTGTAGTCCACAGGGGCGACAGAACCAACACAATATGAAAGCTCCTTGTCGTAAATTTCATGGTGCCCGATACGAGATTGGGAGCATTTATATTTACAAATAGTTGTCTGCTGCTATAATAATTTAGAATGTTGTATATCATAAAGTCTGAGGTATTCCCAACCTCCACCAGTGACACTGACTTTCATTGGCAGCCATATTACTCTTGCTGGTACATATTGTCAGTCAAGATTCATATTCAACCTTTGAAAATGAAACAAGACGCCTTGTACAGAATGAAAACAGCGGTCTTCTTCCAGAAGAAACCATTTGCAGTCAACCTTCATGCGTGTCCTCGACTGTGGAGATAATCCGTGTCGTCACGCTGCTCCGTCCACGTCTCCGTCCACGATGACCTCCTGACATCGTCTCATGTTAATCATTTACAAAGCATCCAGACTACCTCACATCTCTCACTATCACATAACCGTAGACGTCCTTAAATAACTTGTTTTTAATTCCTTGTTTATTGTGTCAAAGAGAATCTCAATGAGACGACCTGATCAAATATAGATCAAATAAAAACATTTAATAAAGCTGCATTTTGTGTCTCCAGGTGACATTTTTAGTTCCCGCCCTACATACCCGTCCTCTTAACGCACATTTAACTTTGATATTAATCTGTGGACGTGGTTTCTCTCATTCTTAGGACATTTGTTTTTATTATTTTAAAGCATTGTCCCTTTGAATTCTGGACATTATGCCGGCAAAAGTGAAATCAGTAAATAATCAATGAACAGTATTACATTGTGAGTGAAGCCTAACTCTCTTTTTTCAATATGTAATCATCGTCCACGTCTAACCTGACTCATCGTCACTGTGGATTCAGTGCTGATTCACTGCTTCACCTTAAATCCACCCGTCTGCACACGGCAGACAAGAAGAAAAACAACCAAACATCCAGCTTGTCGGACTTCTCGGTGTCTCCTCGTGGCCTCTCGCTCACATTACCGCTAACGAGAACGCTCCATAATGTCACTCCTTTACGGGGCAGTGTGGGTGGGAGAGTTTGGCTCGGAACCTCCTCCGTCACTCAGAGGTTTATTCATCATCGCCGTGATTTTCTCTTCTCCCCCCGGAGGCTGTCGGTGTTGTGCGCCTCTGAAATGGTCCAGATGTCACTGTCATGTTGCCCACAGCTGCTCCAGGAAACATTGCACTGTGCAAACATTTTAGAAGAAGTAGAAGCCTTTACTGGAGATGTTCGTGCCATCCTGGTAATCTTTTTTGTCAGAAATTTTCATATGCATTGCCTTCAAATATCCCCTTCCACCAGAGCTGTAAACGCAGTGAGACATGATATCAATAACAATATCTAGGAAGCTAAAAAAAAATTGCCATTTGAGGGAGTAAAGAGTGATATTTCACTGTTGTGTCAAACCTTTATGTAAATCAGCGAGTGATTTCTGAGGAAAGCAGATTGGTTGTCAGACACACAACCCCACATTGAGTTGTTGCTTGCAGAGACACGCGTTTGGCTGATTGGCATCCTCAGCGGTGCGTTCGTGGCCCTGCTATTTCATTTTGCATAAAGTAACCAAAGAGTTCAACTTTTTGCGGCGCCCTTTTTTCTCCTGCGGTGCGTTCAGGCGCCCTCCCTTCGCCCCCCCCCCCCCCCCCCCCCACACAGAAAATGCCAGTGTGCCTCCCCGAGCAGAAGTGTCGTTGCTTTGTGAATCGGATCGTTCACATTTGAGGAAATCTCCATATTTACGCCGTAGTTGCATTGCTTTGCTGTTGCTTCTTGTGTCGGGACGTCGCCCACCGGCCTGCTGATGTTTCTGTTTAAATTGCAGCTTGTAATCATTTTATTTTATTACATTGATTTTAATAATAAATGGTCCGCTCTGTGCCACCCTTGTGAATTATAGTAATTACATGTTTTCCTTCCACACTGGTTTCACACACACACTGCCTAACTACCCGTTTCTTTCAACATGCTAACCCCAGAGAGTTGAGGACATTCACTTTCATTCAAGTTTTCATGAAAGTTTAGGGTTGTTAAAGACAAATGAATGAGATGAGATGTAATTAAGTTAGATATTGAGAAATGTCTAACTTCATTTATTTACGATGCTTCAGTAATTAATAATATAACGGATGAATATTCACACTTTTTTTCTTATTTCTTATTTACAGGTGATCGTACACCAAAGAAAACATACTAATTAATCTCATCAAATGCTACACACTGTTCCTTTAAGTTATGTGACAAAACTACGGTATAATAACTCAACGTTACAGCGTTACACCGTCTGATATCAGATCAGATCAGATCAGATCAGATCAGATCAGATCAGATCAGATCAGATCAGATCAGATTACAGCAGCATACAGTGTAGTGCAAACAAGAGACAGAGTAAAATACAAAAACAAGATTGAAACAAGTATTATAAGTAATGAAACAGTAAAGAATATGTGATGAGTCGGGAGTGAATACAGGTTTAATGATTAATATTGCATCAGTTTATCATGTGTTTAATAACGATTAGAAGTCTCAAGATAACTGTTCTATAACAGCACAAGTACTCAGAAGTCTGAGGTACAGTACTTGAGTTAAGTTGTGCTCAGGTGCAGTTATTGATTGAAGTGTTTTACACCAACACACGGTGCAGCTGGTGAGCTCGTTTTCCTTCCAGATAGAAATCTATGTTCCTCGTATCGGTTTTCCTGCAACCTAAAGGTGAAATCTTGTTCTCCTCTCAAGGAGGGAGGGAGGAGGAGGATGGGGGCCGGCGGGGTCTCCCCCCGAGCCCTGCTGTGGCTCAACCTGCTGGGCTTCGTCTCCGTGGCGTCGGCCCTCAACCCGGATGACCCCAACGTGTGCAGCCACTGGGAGAGGTCAGTTTACCAGTTCACAGTCTCCTCCAGTATTCAAAGTGAGATAACGGCGCTCAGAACTCTGCGGTGAACTAATGGAAACCCCCCCCCCCCCCCCCCCCACCCCCCCAAAAAGCCACAAATCAAGAATCAAGAGGGTTAGCCAATAATCAAAAGCAAGGAGGGAGAAAGGTTTACTCCTGGGGACGCTGTGAGGGCCGTAAATCCACAGCGACGGTAATGTGACTGCTTGAGTGGTCTCAGCACTCAGTAAAAGCACAATGTCATCTGTGAGGAGAGCAGCACGGAGTGCATGTGATCAATAGGGAACTCAGTGTGATCAGAGGGAACTGTGGAAATGGATATTACCTCTGATAAATCGGAGCAGAACAATTATAGAAAATCATAAAACGGGTTTATGTCCTGTCAGGGTTCTTTAAAATCCTGAAGGTTTGTTGCTTTTAGGAAAATAAAATAAAGCTTTTTAAAGAAGCTCCGAAAGAATCGATGACCTTTAAACATTTTTCTGAATTAAAGCTTTGCTCCACAAGGACGCGTTCATCCTCGGATCAATAATCCACATCCTGATGATCTGTTTTAAAAGCAGACGTTATTGACTTTTTTTGACTTTTAGAAATATTGTGTCCTCCACTACGTTTCAGTTCTTTAGATCTCACCAAAGCCTTGAGGATGAATTAGAAAGCTATTTATTAATGATTTATTAATCTTTCTTCACGCTTAGGACGGATGTGTTCTCTGTTAATCTGCGCTTGTGTTTTCTATCCTTGCAGCTATGCAGTGACTGTGCAGGAGTCTTACGCTCATCCATTCGACCAGGTCTACTACACCCGCTGCACCGACATCCTCAACTGGTTCAAGTGCACCAGACACAGGTGTGTGTTTCACCTTCAACTATTAACAGAATGATTAGTCCATAGAATGGCATAGAATTAAGGAAAAAGGACCAAGTTGACACATTCAAGAGCTCAAATGAATCAGAACATTTTAAATATATTCAATTTGATGTGATACAGAGAAATGTGGCAGATTCTCGCGCTTCACTGATGTATTGCACAGCTTTCTGCATTAGCTGGCCCTCCACAAATGAACAAAAAGAAACCGTGTTATTCTCAAAGCACCTGCAGATGTGAACATCCAGCGTCTCAGTGCTGCTGCTGTTTGAACTCTTTTAGATGAGGTAATGTGCAGCGGATTGTTTACCTTTCTATGCAAAGCACTCCAACTCACAAAGATCAGCGCTGATAGACAGTTACAGTGAAAGTATCGGCATCTTTAGAGAGCTGGTGACTGAAACACATTTACACCGACGGACGGGGACATCACATCACAAACTGTTACGTTTAAATTCCTTCTGAAGTTTTCTTCTCAACATTTTGTCGTTTTTTTCTCTCCATTGATCTCTCTACAAGAAAACAGTTATACTTTTACCACGTGGACGTGTGTGTGTGTCGTGTGTGTGTCGTGTGTGTGTGTGTCGTGTGTGTGTGTGTCGTGTGTGTGTCGTGTGTGTGTGTCGTGTTCTGTGAATCGGACCTGAAGGACGAGGAGGATTTCGGTTGCTAGAGATCCGCAATCTGTTCTTTGTGAATTTAGCTGTCAGCGTTTGGTTATATAGAAAAATTGTTGATTCATTTTCTGTTAATTGACTAATCAACGAGCTCCAGATTACAGTTTGATGAGCTTTAGACTTCTCACAATAATATAAGGTCTAAACTCCACAAAGAGAGCAGAGCTTTGACGTTCCTCCTCCAAGCAACACTCTTAATGTAACTATAATAACCACAGCACAGCATTATGAATGTTGTGTCCTGTGTGCTGCTCTCCTTAAACCACTGGCCGCCATTTAAAGACCATTCCGTTCATTACTCGAGGCCGCTATCGCGCTCACTACTGTGAGTTATTAGAAAAGGTCAGAGGTCATCAGTGACATCTTACCGAACTTCAAGTCTCAGAGACATTTCAAGTCTCTTCGCGTCTCAAACGCAGTCTGTCAAACTTGTGTTGCTGGAGTTCAGCGGCCGTCAGTCACCAGAGTCTACTACCCAACGCCGGCGGTTCAGCTCTGCTGCGCTCGTTTTGATGAGCGACCGTCGGCGTACCGGCTTTAATCACCACATTAAGCTTTATAGCCACCAGTTTAGCTCCTCCGGCTAAAAGCTGAGTCATTGATCTTAAGACGAAATGTCAGACAACAGCCAGCGCCCTTGAATGACTGGGAGAAACTCCCTCAAAATATGTAAAGGTGCGATGTGTAACATCTGGCCAACCTGCGCCAAACAAATAGGGGGCAGCATTTCACCTCAACTACCGAGGTCCATAATCTACATTTACAGTCATCAGTTATAAAAGAGAAGAGAAACTACTAACAGCCACCAGAGCCGGAGAAACACTCCTATCTTATAATCTCCACGTGTGGCGTCGGCCTAAAGTTAGCCTTGATAGTTTGTTTTTGGACTAAAGCATATTTTTGTTTTGTCCTGCACGCCATCAGGAGACTATTTTGCCGGCAGGAGAGCGAGCAACAGCTGCGGGAGACGTTCGGTTAGCGGTTAGCAACTCAAATTCAGCCAGTGAAAAACCCCAACGCCCAGAGTCACAGTGGGCTGGTGGAGCGCTAGGTCTAACCTGTGAAGGTTTGCTGATCAGACCAAACAAACATACAAGTCGTTTTTTCTGGTTTCCTCCTCTTTGTATTTACAGTGACTCACTACCACCTCTACATGTCACAAGTGGTATTACAAGACCGGACGGGCCACGGCTAGCTGGTTAGCATGCTAATTCCAGGAGATAATCTCTGCCACGCAAAACATAGACGTCTTTGACATAACGTCAACACTGCAACCTCAGTCTGCTGATGATTCGTTCATTTTATCTCACAAACATTGCACCTTTAAGTGTCTCTCACTATTCAGAAGTATCGTGATGTTTTTGTTTGTTTTTATAATGCAGCACCACAAATGCAGTTGTATTATTTTAATGGACTTTGTGTGTGTGTGTGTGTGTGTGTGTGTGTGTACAGGATCAGCTACAAGACGGCGTACAGAAGAGGTGTGAGGACGATGTACAGGCGACGCTCTCAGTGCTGCCCAGGCTTCTATGAAAGTGGAAACCTTTGTGTTCGTAAGTTGCGTCGATTCCTTTTTTCTCCTTTTGAGCTAGACACAATTATTTATGAATACAAACTAGACAATAAGATGATGTTGTGTATAATTGTAGTCTTTAACAAAGAGGGTTTTGTTCAATTTCATGATAAAGATCATTTAATTGCTCTTTAGAATTTCTGCTTCTTGCTTGACAACATGAAGCAAGTACAACAAGTACAACAGGGTGCTCATTCCAGAATAAAGGAAATAGGATATTAACATCTGGTTTCAGAGACATCTCACTAATTATCTGCTCTCTAACGCACTCAAAGAGAGAAAGCTGGTGCATCACGAGCCTCGTGGTGCGAGATATTTGTAAGAATGTGGACCAAATCAACTGACATCTCTGACAGACCGCTGCTATCACTGCCTACACAGTCAGATATCATGGCTTTCTCTTTAGCTTTGGTTTGGTTTCATTCCCTTCATGAGCTCGTCTCTGAGTGTGTTCATCCGAGCTCTCTCTCTGGGAACGAGGTCGACTGGAGAACATGGTTCTCTGTGGGTTCGTCACTACGAGCTCCTCCTTTCAGATGATGTGCATCACTTCTATGTGGCACGTACTACTGACCTGCTATCGCCCCTAAATACCCCCCCCCCCCCCCAACTTTCTGTAATGAATGTAACTCGTTAGTGCGGCCGGCAGGCTAAACGCTAACAAATATGGACTGAAGCAGGATGTTTTCTCAGATAAAACTTTTGGAAATGACACATGCATGATTCATCTTTTATAAATACTTTTGGACTTGTTGTGGAGTTTCTGGAAACGTTTGGATCACATGAGTCTGAAACAATCGCAGCCACAGCTGGAATACAGTATAATATTAATAATATGAATGAAGCCCGTTCTCTATCTGCAACTGTGCAGAAATGCCGGCTTTAAACGTGATCAATTTAACAAAAAAAAGAAGCTGCGCAGCATAAAATATTGATTTTAAATTTGAATGTCAGCGTTATGAATGAAGCTCCCGACATACAGTTAATTGATCCATCGCTTTTAGAAAAATATTGATTTGTGCAGTTTTTAACAGTGAACAGCAAACAAACACCTCAGATGTGTCTCGTTATAATAGACAAGAAAACAAGGCACTCAAGCCAGCCAATCACAATAGAGCGTAGTTCAATAAGATGTGAACCCAAAGAACTGACACAACTCATAATACATAATCCAAATGTAATCGTCAGCGTATAACAAATGTATCTCACGACCACTTTGCTTCTTGTTAGATTCTCTGCTGCAGAAAGACACACATCTCTTCATTGTTCTGTGTGTGACATAAGAACGATATAAAGAGCAGATGAACGAGTTCACATTCGGACTGAGCGGCAATTTAGCTCTTTGTTCACGAGGATTCATCACACAGCTTCTTTTCTTCTACATGTGAAGGTTCTGGTGTTCTTATAATGCTGTGAACTCACTTTGTGTCTGATCACAAGGCAATAAACACAAAGCCAGGCAGCAATAACTCCACAATACATAACGTCTCTGCAGCAAACAAAACCATTTCCCTGTCATCTCAATTGTTATTTTCAAACTTTTTTTTTTTTCTTTCACTTGATACACAAAGTTTTCCAGGCTTGTTAAAATGTGCAGTGCATATTGTGGAACAGTGATTCAATCTTAGTCGTTATCTCTTCACTTTGCAGCCAGGCAGTTATCTATAAATCTGCTGCTGGAGCTGTCAAAGTCACATCAATCCGCCTCCGTTTCAAAGTGGATCCATTTCTGCTCAAAGTTTTCACCACAGAGAGCTTTGAAATCAACGTAAACAGAAGGAAAAAGACAGAAATGTGAAAAGCTCCAAGCACGTTTTGTTCTAATATGGAGTCAGATATCTCTTAACACTGAAACATCTCCGCTTCATTCTGCAGATATGTTGTTTGAGCACCAGTGTGTTCTCTGGGCTCTTTCTTCCTTTACTTTAAGTAAAAGAGACCGTTTATCTCTGTGATATTTGTGCCATCGGCCTCATAAACAGATGAGCGTTATTGGGACGTGATGATCTGTCGTTGGAGAAGTTGGTCAGCGAGAGAAAGACACCGAATATTTCTCGACACGGTTCTTTTAGTTTGAAGCTCGTTTTAAAGCCAAAGAAAAACACAAAGTCTTACATCAAACTTCAGATGATTAGTCGGAGCAGATGAGACGGCAGATGTTCCGTCAGAGATACGACACAAACACGGGACTCTGTATTTAACTGTAAAGCAGCCTTCAGCTGCTGTTCTTAATTGTTAGAGAAGCTCTTCTCTCACACATCTATTTATCTCATCACATCTGATACGACTCACAAACCGTCCTCAGACTACTAAAACTCTTGATTTAGGCTGTTTTTTATTGGGCTTTATCTGCCGTTGTATCTGTGTTTTTCATACTCGGAGCTGCTCGGACACGTTAATGTACTTTAGTTGTTGAGTTATAACCGACATGCCCTAAACGTTTTGTGTTCTGCTCCGTTAATTTGAGCTCAGAAACTGTTTATCTGAGAGCTTTTCTTCATGAATTTATGCACATAAATGAGTGTTTTGTTTCTCCATGACTGCTGGGCTCATCGTGACATAGTGAAATATATATTGTATTGAACTGTTGTTTTTCCTCATGAATACTTTGAGTATTACGTAGCGAAATAAATTGCGTGATCAATCAGTCACATCGTGCTGAACAGGTTAAGTTTTATTTTTACATCTACTCGAAGGCTCCGTTGTCGGAACCAAGACGACAAACTTTATTACTCCTTTCAACCTTGACAAAGGCAAATATCCACTCCTGCTGTTCTTACCTTTTCACCTAAATGAACATCATGCTGTATTGAAGAAGACTTGAAACTAGAGATTGAGACCATAAACTCATGTTTACAATGTTTACTGAGGTAATAAATCAAGAGAGAAGTAGAGTCATTTTCTCATAGACTTCTATAGAACCAGAGGAGTCGCCCCCTGGTGGACACTAGAGAGAATGTTTTTCTTAATTAATTGTCTTTTTTTTCTCACAAAATTCTAAAAAGGGACCAATAAGAGTATCAACAAGGAACCGAACCGATAGTGTATTGATAATATCCTAACAATAACCATCCCTAGAGTAGACGAGGCCTTAAAGTTCCACAATGAGTTCTTAGTTTCTCCAAAGCTCAGCTGTGTGAACGTTGATCCATGCCGGTACAATATAAATGTGGTTTTTCACAGACTCCACAGGAAACGTTAGTGTTCAGCGTCTCACGGAGAAAATAAATGCACTTGTATCTTGAAAAGACGCATAAACCTCTGTCCTTTTTTATTTTGCCTCCAGCCGGTTAGATTCAGTGTGAGCACGTCGGCTGTTTAGTGTGTAACGTGATTAATCTTCAGGCTCAGACTACCAGCTGCTTTTCATGTGACAGCGGTTGAAGTCTTGTTGGCAGTAAAATAAGATTCTTATGCTCTTTAGAGAAAGAAAAAAAAAGAATAACAACATTCTCTGTTTTGTCCGTCCACCTGCAAAGCAAACACACACAGATAAAAGTGAGATCCTGAGAGTGAAGCGAAAACTCATCATTCAAACCGGACAGAAAACGATGTTTTGTGAGAGACGGAGAGAATTTCTTCCCTTTCCTACCCGGTCGTTATCTCATGCCGGTATGCCTTCCCCGATCCGGCAAAGAGAAATCAATTATCCACCCTAGATGGTAAATTCTATGGGGCAGTGTTGCCTTTTCTTATTGAGGAGAGAGGAGCTGAATGGGTTTTCCTGAGGGGGTTGAGGAGGGTAAAGAGGAGCGCATTGTGTGTCTTTATTCAACATCTGCTTGTAAACAACTTTATTAGATTCCCCCCCGGAGGGGGGGGGGGGAGGCCGAGACAAATAACCCTCGACTCTATTGTGTAGCTCGCTCCATCGCACAAACACACAAACACACACACACACACACACACACACACACACACACACGCACACGCTCGACCTCGCGCTCCCGTTGGTCGAGTAGTTTGAACGCCGGAAGCTAATTCCTCAATGTTAACTAGACGGCTGCCTGGTTGGCCTACGTTAACGGGCTGAGACAGGTCTTTTGTTGTGTGATATACACAGACTGAGCTAATTGAAAGGGGGGGAGGGGGGGGAGGGGAGGGGGAGCTGCTAATTTGATTAGAAGTCTTTCCTCTTTCTGTTTCCTGGCTGTTTGTTTTTTTGAGCACGCTCTGTTTTCCATTTCCTGCTTATCTCCGTATCTTACATCAACATATAATCATGTGCAGGGTGTCGGCCGTGATGAGCCCCCTCAATTCAACACATCCTTTTGTGGTGATGTTCTCTGTCTTGCAAGCGGAGAAAACCTTGTTTGTTATTTTTTTTCCCACTGCCTGAGGACATTTTATCTCTTTGTCAGTATGATTCCTCCCTCAGTTTTCCCCCTTTTTCATTCTCAGTCTCACTCCGTCCTCTTGTCTTCCTCCCCTGGATGCTGAATGCGTGTCTGCGTCGCCTCTCTTGAACCCGAGCAGCTCGGCCGTCTGTGACCTCGTCACCCACCGACCGGCTTCAACCTTTAACCGCCTCCCCTCTCTGTCACCCACCCAAACCTCAGCAAACCTGATATAGATTACAGCCGGAGAGCAACAACAAAACCTTCACTGTGTAATCCCATAACTCCAGCTCATGCTGTTTCTCTCTTTAATTTATTTTTCTTTTTTTCACGTCAGTAATGCACAATATCATACACAGTACGAGTTCCTTCGGAAGTGTAGACTGCTATTTATACTCCTCGTACAGTATATGTGTGTAGCGGCTCAGAAAATATACAAAATAACATAATGTGAATCAGAATCACGTCTATTGACAGAAATAGAGATAACAGCCTGGGACAACAAAGCGTGACGATGAAGGTTAAGAATAGTCAGGACTGTTGTGTTAGTGAAGTATTATAAAATATATAAAAAATGCACCAATGACCAACAAAAATAAATAAAACTCCATATACAAGGATATGTTATATGTCAAGGGCTTTTATTTTGAAATTGAAGAACAGAAGGAGTGGATCTGTCAACGTTGAAAAGAGTAGCACAGTTTGACGTTTTGGTTCAGATTATGGATCCTCCATGTTGTTGTTTCAGACATTTGGTGCAAATCAACTTGTTCTGCACAACATGATTAGTTGAAAATCAACCTTCTGAAAAATCAAACAGTTCTAAAGAATATACTGACACGTTAATTAATCCACACAAACAACTCCCCCGGTGTGTAAAGGCTTTAGTCTCAATAGAACCTGAGTGACTGTGGTCCAGGTCAGAATTACACGAGGCGATATTACATGATTTGTTTTATAAATCATGAAGGTTTTGTATAAAACTAAAGTAGGTCCTGATAAAAAAAAAAAAAGTAAACGGAGAGAACGCTTTTGACAAAAATTGGAAAAGCTCTCATGCATTTTTAGACGTTCCCTCACTTGTTGTCAGTGGCGGGCCGTGCATTGTATACCTGGGCCTTCACTGCTGTCCTGCAGCTGAAACACAGCTACGGTTATTATTTGTTTCGTGTAAAAATGAAGCTCAACACCTAAAGATACACTAACTGCAGAGAATACGCTGAGAGTGCGTCTCCTCTCTGCTCTGACTGCAGCGTCTCCTCTTCTGTGAGAGTAACTGTGAGTGCTTTGGGGAGGAGGAGGGGCTCACGGCAGCACCCGCTGCTCGTTACCACAGTAACTGTAGAACGTACGTGTTTTAACGTCATCGAGTCAAAACACCAGACAAGTCTCCAACAACACCAGAACAAGTCTCCAATAACACCAGAACAAGTCTCCAACAACACCAGCACAAGTCTCCAACAACACCAGAACAAGTCTCCAACAACACCAGAACAAGTCTCCAACAACACCAGAACAAGTCTACACCAGAACAAGTCTCCAACAACACCAGAACAAGTCTCCAAAAACACCAGAACAAGTCTCCAATAACACCACAACAAGTCTCCAAAAACACCAGAACAAGTCTCCAACAACACCAGAACAAGTCTCCAACATCACCAGAACAAGTCTCCAACATCACCAGAACAAGTCTCCAACAACACCAGAACAAGTCTCCAACAACACCAGAACAAGTCTCCAAAAACACCAGAACAAGTCTCCAACAACACCAGAACAAGTCTCCAACAACACCACAACAAGTCTCCAACAACACCAGAACAAGTCTCCAATAACACCACAACAAGTCTCCAACAACACCAGAACAAGTCTCCAACAACACCAGAACAAGTCTCCAACAACACCACAACAAGTCTCCAACAACACCAGAACAAGTCTCCAACAACACCAGAACAAGTCTCCAACAACACCAGAACAAGTCTCCAAAAACACCAGAACAAGTCTCCAAAAACACCAGAACAAGTCTCCAATAACACCACAACAAGTCTCCAACAACACCAGAACAAGTCTCCAAAAACACCAGAACAAGTCTCCAATAACACCACAACAAGTCTCCAAAAACACCAGAACAAGTCTCCAACAACACCAGAACAAGTCTCCAACATCACCAGAACAAGTCTCCAACATCACCAGAACAAGTCTCCAACAACACCAGAACAAGTCTCCAAAAACACCAGAACAAGTCTCCAATAACACCAGAACAAGTCTCCAACAACACCAGAACAAGTCTCCAACATCACCAGAACAAGTCTCCAACAACACCAGAACAAGTCTCCAACAACACCAGAACAAGTCTCCAACAACACCAGAACAAGTCTCCAACAACACCAGAACAAGTCTCCAAAAACACCAGAACAAGTCTCCAACAACACCAGAACAAGTCTCCAACAACACCAGAACAAGTCTCTAGATTTGTCTCTAGTAGCTTTTGACAAATAAAGTCTCCATGAGGGTTTGGAAAGTCACCAGATTTAGCGAGAAAGTTGCCAACACTGGCACCGCTAAATATGTCCCCAGAGCAACATTGGATGTAACAATAGTTCCTATCACATATTAAACCAAACAAAAATCCATCTTCATAAAAACAAGTTGTACAAATAATAATATACAAACAAGCATATTAAAGCTGCAGATGTAAAAACAAAACCAGTTGACTTACCAAATGCTGTTCACTTAAAGACAAAGTCCATCCTCCTTTCTTTGTTGACAAAGAGTTTAATCCCACGGTTAAATCCCAACTCACAAATCCGTTTCTCCTCCTTCAGCCATTGAGTGTTAAAAAAACAAAGCTAGGTAAAAAGAGAAAAATCTACACCAAGCAAAATGCAAAAAATTTCATAATTTCTTCCATATCTTTCAATTTGAACTCTTACTACTCCAACTAAGCTCTGCTTAGGTTTCGTTTCACAATAGTCACGTGCTCGCCCACTGACCAATCACAGCTCATGCTGCACCTCACTGCAGCGCTGCTCCTGAAAACTGAGCTGTGTGTTAATGCTGACGTACTTGTAGGCCAGCTAGCAGGCTCTGACACTCAAAGAATACGCCCAACATGTCAAACTAAAGATCTGATTGGTTGAACACTATGACAATCAACAATATCGTCCCCATTCACTTAAACTGCACATGGATTCACTTGTGAGTCTGCAGGCCTCGGGCCTCTCTTCTACCTAGAGACACAGAGGTGAAATCTGATTGGATAAAAGCTCTACTTAAAACAAGCTGCAGTGGAAGCAGAGCAACTGAGGAAGACAGTAGCTGTGCAATGAGAAAATAAGATAATGGGAAAAATATTATAATAAATTATAATACATGTAGTGTATTTAAGAAAAATTAATTATAAAATAGCTATAACTTTGTGATTCTGTTTAGGCCAGCAGAGAAGGCCTTGAAGGCCCTGACGGCCCACCACTGCTTGTTGTATGTTGTGATCGTTGATGGATTACTGAACGGGCCTACCGGGCAAAGGCCCCGGGGCCCAAAGTGTCAGCGTCCCCCCTGGTCAACAACAAAATGTCACCCAAAGAGACACGAACCAACCAGGAAGAGACTCAACATTACCACATAGAGACACAAAACAACTCATAATCCGTCCACTGGTGGTGATCAGCCGCGTCGACAGTTTCACTCAGAGATCAGACGCTGGAGGAAGATGTCAGATGTGCTCTTCGCTCCGGCGATGCTCACACCTCCGCTCTCATTCTTCCTGCTGCAGCAGATCAGCAGATTAAAGAGCACCGACGAGACAATAGCTGGAATTAGGCAGCGATTATTTCATTTGATATCTATTCATCTTTTTGTACCCGCTGCTGATTTAATCCTCCTTGTACAGTAGCTGCTTATGCTCCAGTCCACAGGATGAAAGGACGAGGCCCCCGCTGAATGATTTATCAAGAGCATGTGTCTTTGGCTCTCTTATTAAAAGCTGTATTTGCAGGCGTTTACATTTTTGTCTCTCTCTCTCTTTCCAGAAATAAGCTGCAGAGCACAAAGAAGTTCACTCATAGAAACTATTAATCCTGACGGCCTTCTGCTCATTTTTAAAGTCCAGGCTGTTTATAGCAGTATCATTTATTCATTTTACCTTTCTGTTAGTTTTGGCTAGTTTCATCTCTTCTAAATTTTTTTAAATTTTTCATTTTAAGGGAATACTTTATGCCCAAACTAATCATTTAAACATCACTTACTCACCACTTGTTACCTTGAGTTGTTAGTTTTTCTCTCCACGGCAAATGTAGAAAAGTCTTGATGAATTGAAGTTAACGGGGGCCTAGTTTAACAACAGCTTAATATCACAACAATTCTCTGTACGTTGTGTTTACGTTTATCTTTACGACAGCTAGGTCCATCAAGCATGATGGGAGAAGTGACCACATCTGGACTGAGGAGGAGTGACGTAGAGACGCCGTACACGTCTCTGGTAGAGACCTGTCAATCACCGCCCCTGTCGTAGCCCCGCCCCTAAAGCATCCCCTGCTTTATGGTCTGTTTGACTCTAAATGGACCATAATGTACTAAATGAACATCATGCTGTATTGAAGAAGACTTGAAACTAGAGATTGAGACCATAAACTCATGTTTACAATGTTTACTGAGGTAATAAATCAAGAGAGAAGTAGAGTCATTTTCTCATAGACTTCTATACAACCAGAGGAGTCGCCCCCTGGTGGACACTAGAGAGAATGCAGCTTTAACACATGAAGCTTAGGGTTCACTCGGCAGAACCGGAGGTTGCCGCCTGGTTTCCACCCGTTGTCTCCTGGAAACAAGTCACCTTTCACGAGATTTCAGAAGGAGACTTCTCCTTCAGCGATACTTAATTGGACTCAATAACAAACAGAAAGCCAAAGGTAAAGAACCAGGATTTATGTCTCTGTAGAGTTCCATAATGCTGTCAGACACCGACTAGTCACTGCGACACAAAAGAGATACCGACCTATTTTGTTGAACTAAAATTGTTCTGCCCTCATGAAAACGTGTGCAAACAAATACTCATCACACTAAAACACACACACACACACGCACACACACACACACACACACACACACACACTCACCAACACACACACACACACACACACACTCACTCACCAACACACACACACACACACACACACACACACACACACACACACACACACACTCACCAACACACACACACACACATGCCACCGGTGAAATACACCGGTTCACAATGAGTGAATGTAAAGCTTTCAGTCTCACCCTCCTCTCGTATAAATCTTTACTCGGTGTGCGGTGTGCCAAGTGCATGTGGCTGCACGAACAAAGCTGTAAAATGTTAAAACAGTGCCACTATAAATTTAGAGAGGACGACCCCTCTGTGGCTCAAGCGCCTCAAGACCCATAACACCTGGCTGCACCGGGGCCGGTCTAATTCCTGGACCCACTTTTCCTCCCTGTTCGCTTACTTCTTTGCAACTTTCAAAACTCAGCACTTGATTTGTAATAAATGGCCTTAAGACACAGCTAGCGTGTGAAAAAGTGCAGGATTAGCGGCTTGCATTGAATGTGCATCCTTATTTCCTTCATGTGACGTTCATTTGTCCCTTAATGCGAGTCGGGCTCCGTCAGAGACGACTCAGCTGCACAAACAGAGAGCCGGAGCAGCAGCACATCATATCTCTGTGATGGAGGAGCTAAAGTCTCCAAGCTGTCAGCCCGTCTTCTCCCAGCTCAGTCCCTACCTGATGTACGATGCAGTATTCATGCTGCGATACACAAGTGATCCTCGCCAAATGAGTTGCAGGGGATGTTAGATAAAGTTCAGCCTCTTTATGAAGAAGTGGCAGAGAGGATAATAAAGCTGTTTATCATCTGTGCTTTTGATTTTTTTTTTTTCATTCCATTAAGCAATCTGGGGCTTTTAGTGTGACGGGTTAAATTACCATTTTTATAGTTTTTGTCTTCATTCGAATGATTATTTTTGAGCTGTGGGACTCTTAACAATTACTGCCTTTTCCCAGCATGCATCGGGCATCGAGTGCACCCTGGACGCCACTCTGACTTCTTTTAACACTCCCGGCTGTTCGCTTGGCTACCTCACAACTACGACAGTATTCTACTAAGTCGCTGCTCTCGGCCAAGAAACACTTACAGCGCGAAACGCCCTGTGAAACGACAACATGTCATTTCAACTTTTGTGTTTGTGTGTTATGTTAATAAGGAGAAGGAGCGATGGGGGACAAGCAAAAAGACGGCAACTGGGGACGATGTGGTTCATGGTGGTGCCTTTATCCTTAAACCCTCAGTGCCCTCAGTCTTGATGCTAAGCTAAGCTAATTGTCTTTTGGCTCTAGCTTCGCCCATAACAGACATGAGGGCTTAAGTATTTATAAGTAGCCTTGACATTTTTTTCCAGAATTTTTTTTATTGTATATCTGTATCTGTATATTTATATATATAATGTAATCATTTATTTACCAAAGGCATTGTATCTTTATAGAATATCAACGTTATGCCTTCTGTTTTAAATGATATTCTTTTTAAAATAGGGATAAAAGAGAATAAACATTTTGCTGAAAACAATGGCCGGATATATCTTATAAATATTCAAGCTCTCATGTCTGTTCTGGGTGAAGCCAGAGCCAAAAGACAATTAGCTTAGCTTAGCATCAAGACTGGAGGCAAGGGTCTCTGGTGGTGGTTGAAAGATAAAGGCACCGACCATGAACCACAACTTCCCCCATCGCTCCTTCCCCTTATTCCCTGTCATCTTTCTAAAGTCTCTCCAGTCTCAATACCATTTTTCCCGCCTTTCTTTCTCCTCTTCCTCTCTTTACCTCTCCTCCTCTTCCTCACCCCTTCTCGCTGCACGAGATAACGACTCCGTGAAGACGCCGCTCCATTCATTATGCTGCGATAGAGCCCGTTTGTTTTGGACCTTCAGATACGAGTGTGACAGCTCTCCACTGTACGGTTGCATCCCGATGAAATATTACACCGGTCGGAGGAGCGTGAAGTGAAAACGAAGATGTCGGTGCTGCCGTATCTGTTTGTTGGTAGAAAGCAGATAGTACGTCAGGAGACTGGCTCGCTGCATCTCACGAAATCTGAGTTGATTTCTTTAGGGCGACACCGATTACATAAATATTCACCGGCACTCACGATGTATACTCTTCATCCATTAATATGTGCCTCATTGATATATTATATTGTCAAGCCACAAACATTTTCACAGCATGGCCGAGATGTGCTCAGATAACACTTCCTCCATGAGTGAAGGCCTTTTTATACCGAGTTCATTATTCTAGTGGCCATAAAATACAAAAACCTTCTTTCTTTTATTTCGGAGAATGTGGGAACCACAATATTAACCAGGCGGCGACATCCGGGTCTGAAAAGTGAAGCCAAAGCTTCATGTGTTAAAGCTGCATTCTCTCTAGTGTCCACCAGGGGGCGACTCCTCTGGTTCTATAGAAGTCTATGAGAAAATGACTCTCTTGATTTATTACCTCAGTAAACATTGTAAACATGAGTTTATGGTCTCAATCTCTAGTTTCAAGTCTTCTTCAATACAGCATGATGTTCATTTAGTACATTATGGTCCATTTAGAGTCAAACAGACCATAAAGCAGGGGATGCTTTGGGGCGGGGCTACACAGTGATTGACAGGTCTCTACCACGGCGTTGTCCGTCTGCTTTTTTTGGTTTTCGTCTTAAAACTTTAACCCTTACACAGAGTGTTTTCACTTCATGAAAGTTAATTGTGACATTTTAGTGACCTAAAAATGTGTTATTCAACGTTCGGTTGTACTTCACCTTCTCGTCTCACTTATGATTGCAAAAAAAAAAACAAGATGGCGACGGCTAAAATGCCGAACTCGAAGTCTTCAAAACAGCAGTCCACGAATCAACAGGTGACGTCACTGCAATAACCCTTCATACAATATGTTCCTCTTTACCACAAAGATCACTGCTCGACTGTCACATCTGTGATCCATGTTCTTACCGCTGTAATATATATTATATATATTATATATATTCTGCAGGGACTCCTGTCAGTGCTGCTCACTTGAAACCTCAAACCATAAGAGAGCATTAAATAGTATTACATTACATTACTTACATTACAGTCATTCAGACGTGTTGTGGAAGAAGAATAAACCTAACTAATGTCTAGATATTAAGCCTTGTGTCCTGTTCTTCCTCCTCAGCGCTGTGCACTGAAGAGTGTGCCCACGGACGCTGCGTCTCTCCTGATACCTGCCGGTGTGAGCCCGGCTGGGGAGGACTGGACTGCTCCAGTGGTGAGTTCATCATCACAGGGCTGTGTTCATTATCTAATAACAAACAGATGATCAACAATTACCATTTGAACATGTTGACTACCACTGTCCATCTCAGAAGTGAGTGAAGTCAAACTCCCGAGTCTCTTTCCTGGTGTTTGAGTTGGATCATCTGGTGACTTGTAGACTTGTAGTCTCTCTGGTGTCACGTTACACGCTAGAGTTCTCCATGTTGATGTCTGGAGACTAAACAAGGAGCCACTCGCTCGTGTGTTCTACCCGCTAACTAACAGCACACGGCTCCGGAAAGTTCATTTGCTTAAGTTGCGTTCTATGTCTTTGATGGTTCATTTAGCAACACAAGCTGAACACATATCTCTGTTTACAAACTATAAACGGCACCTTAAGACAGAGACTCTTAACGATCGCTGAGATGATTATGAATATGTAAACGGTCACACTCTGATATGCTCTCATCAGACCCGGAGCAACATTTAACGAGCGTAATGATCACAGATTGGCATTTCACAGAGTCGCCTGACGTTCACCTGATGCGGTGATAAAAGGAAAGAGCACATTGTTCACGGTCGAGGTCAATCCAGCAAACTCATTCCTGCAGATTGAACAAGCGAAATGTTAAATGAGTGAGAAGGACATCACGATGTGCTTGTTTGGCTCAGGAGCAGAAGCTACGCCGGTCGTTCAAGTAGGTTCATTTTTAGGGCACGAGCAATTTATAAAGCTCTCTACAGAGAGATAGAAGGGGAGGACATAGGTAGGAATATATATATATATATATGCAGACACACTCGACCTCGTTGCAGCTACGTTTTTAATTCATAGGAGGCTCAGTATTAGTTGACGGTGAATTGGTTCATTTTAAATGAAATGTGATGTTCTGGCCTCCACGTCATATTCTACAGACTTCACAAAACATCTTTGTTTGGTTCAGATCCCCACAAACATCACAGCATAATCATTTTAAATGTTTTTATATAAAAAATCTACAATAATGATGTCAAAGTTATCATTCGCTGTAAATTGTCGTGCAATTGCAGTATCAGTCAAAATAGTGTCGTTAGATATGTGTTCAAACTGTTCCGTGATTGAGGAGCACAAACACAAAGAGCTCCATCACCACATTCTGATGGAATTCTGTCAATTTGGAGGAAATAACTGTCGACTGACGAGGAGCCAGAACTCAGATGGTTGTCGTTAGATGTTCGGTTTGATGAAGGGTCACGACGTCTCTCGGACGATCGGTTGGATTCCTCGTACGTCTCGATCCTTTGTGGACTGTGTTGCAGTTTGAGCTGTTCCACTTTCTCTTTCCTCACCTGGCTGCTGTCAAGATGTTTCGTATTATTGGAGTAATATTTGACACGTTGCTCCGGTAGTCTGGACTGAGCTCTGTACGATGGAAAGACCTTTTTTGGGAATCGTCAATAGAGCGGTAATGGTGTCGGCCACAACTTGCACGTTTAATACAAACATACAGCGTCTGTTGTTTTGGTCCTAATCCGCTGGATTCTGGATTAGCTGCGCTGACTCTGGTGAAGGCTGAACTGAGTGATTGAGCTTCACTTTGAGGCCAGAAAGTAAAAGCTTCAGGTTTTCAGCCAAACCTTTGATCAGGAGCTCCTTTCTGTCGGTTTTGTGGTACCGAACTGTAAAGAATTGTCCTGATTGCCCCTTTAAACTGTAAATGAAAGCTATTGCATCTCAATATCAATCTCGTTTCCGTCGTTTGGTTCCACTGCTCAGCTCTGCAGACTCTCGTACGGCCCTAAAGGGGGTGCAGGTCAGTATAAACCATAGCTGTGTGTGTGTGTGTGTGTGTGTGTGTGTGTGTGTGTGAAGGGATTTGGGGTCTATTGACACTTAATGAGTCACACGGCCCCTTCAGCCCCTCTGTTAGTGGTGTGCTCCGGCCTCCCCGTTGTTTACCGGTTCTTTATTGCTGCCCTGGGGGAGCGAGGCCGAGCCAAGACGGGGGTTAGGTAAATCTACCTCCACTTACTGCAGGCCGAGGGTCCGTCAGCTCCGTCTGTCGGGTTCACTCTGGAAGGTTTCACCTCCTCAAGTCGTCTGTTTTTGATGTATTTATTTACAGACAGTCCACATCAAGCAACATGTCAGTGTGCCAGAGTTAGCTAGAGAGCTCCTGAGCAGGTTATTAAATATGATCAGTACAATTCAACAGCAAACGCATTCAAGTACAACACAACACAATATACAGTACATTAAAATACATAAATACATTACAAAAGTAGCAGATTCGTTAAAACAATGAGAGTATTTAACAGCAGTGCCAGAGGTGAAGCTTTGCTTTAAGCCATCTCTTCAGTTTATGTTTAAAAGTGATTTAATTAGTGCTATGTGCTGTGTATTAATGTCTAATAATTAGTGCTATGTGCTGTGTATTAATGTCTAATAATTAGTGCTATGTGCTGTGTATTAATGTCTAATAATTAGTGCTGTGTATTAGTGTATATTAATTAGTGCTGTGTATTAGTGTATATTAATTAGTGCTGTGTGCTGTGTATATTAATTAGTGCTGTGTATTAGTGTATATTAATTAGTGCTGTGTATTAGTGTATATTAATTAGTGCTGTGTATTAGTGTATATTAATTAGTGCTATGTATTAGTGTCTTATTTATTTTGAGTAAAACTCTGCATGCATCAGCCTCACACCTCCTTCTTGCAGCTGGATGGAATCTGAAGAATGGAGAAAATGAATTAGAAAGATATTTCTTTTTGTAAAGTGTGCCGCAGTGTGAGGACTCTGAGGTTTTGTCATTTGGAAGAACATGATTTGCTCTGAAGATGCTGCACAGCAGGACTGAGTCGTGCGTCTCACGGGGATATCGATCCACCGTCTTTATATTATGAACGCTCTCATCTGATTGGTCAGAGGATATAAACCCCGTGGTCCCCACACTTGAGTCTGTTTTTTTAGAATTCATGTTCCTCTCTAATATGCTGCAGCGGAGGACGAGCGCAGCGTTCGTGATGATGTTTTGTAGAACAAACTTGGTTCGGCTGTGTTGGATGAATTTAAGGGCTGAATGTCTTCACTCCTCTAACGCACACGAGTTTAGTGTTTGAATGTTACAAACTAGTCTGATCAGAAAGAGAGGAGGAGAGAAAGTCCAGCTGTGGTCTGTTGATGAGAGTTATTTAATCCTGTCTGTAGAGAAGGACTGGTCCTTAGAGATGAAATACTCGTCACAACGTCTCTTTAGAGCTGCTTCACAGGAAGGAGACGCTACAAACACGATGATCTGATAGAACATGATGCATCGATGCAGATTAAACCAGCCAACAGGATACAAAGCAAATAGAATGCAACATACACAACATGCAGCAGTGATATTAAACCAGAAACATCAGGTAGTAGAACACTGACATGCAGGGGCAACTCCGGGATTCTTTTAATTAGGTGGCACAGACCAAAAACCGAGAATATTTCCCGACAGGTAACTGAACTAAAAGTGAAACTTATCGATACTGTTCTTTCAAAGGAGTCTCGTGGCTTTGAAGAGCGCAGCCCTCAGAAGGAATAATTTGAAGTGTTTTAGTGAATGGAGTCTGGTGTCTTTGAGGAGATCAGAGAGAACAGCTCCGGTTCCCTCAGAGAGGTCTGTGTGGCAGCAAAGCAAAGAGGTGAAGATGGAACACATTAAACCGATAGAGAGTCTGGAATACGCCCACAGCAGTACAGTGATGTGCTCCTGTCTGGTTCTCCTGTCTGCGGTAGCAGAATACAACGTAACCAGTGAACAGTTCTCATATTTCCTGCACAATTTATTCATCAAAACCATTTAGTAGCTTAGAAATGAGATTCGTAGGAAACGGGGCTCCTTGTAAAGACACATTGAATCTATTTGTACATGATTACAGAGCATGAGTCAGACAGAAGGAAACATCTCGTGTATGCAGAACACGAGTAACTCCGAGTAAAGAGGAAGAGAAGGCCTTCTTGTCCTTTGTCTTTCCACCGGAGCTAACCAGATTAGCTGGTGAAGCAGCCTTCCTTCTCCAAACTCCGGCCCAGTCGAAGAACTTTGTTGCTCTGCCAGGCGATATAAATAGACAGAAGTGTGAAGCAACGTGAGGGAGGCGGGCGGGAGAAAGAGGCCTCAAAAGCAGAGGAAATGAAGAAGATAAGGACAAATTATGATGGAAATCATCATGTGAAGATGGTGATTATGATGAGAGAGATTATCAAGAGCAGGAACGGAGCAGATGAAGGGAGGGAACACTGCCGAGAGTTTAAAGATGGTTAAGGTTCTGAAGACGAGTTGCTACTCAGGCAATTTATGAAGTGACTCATTTTGATCAACGGTGATTACGTCTCACTTTTATTAATCTTCAGAGTTGACAAAGTTGCATTAGTTTGCTTTTTTTATTGGTGTATTAAAGAGAACAAATTATGCAAAAGAAACTTTAAATACCAAACGGTTGAATACAAGTGTGTGAGATTGAACGAGATGTGGAAAGACCTCGTTCTTCTGCTCACAATTGTATTATCTAGATTCTATTAGAAGGGTTGAGTCTCCATGTGGGTACACCGTCTTCTTAATGTCACAAATGACCACTTTCATTTGTATTCTGGTCTTGTGAAATCTATCTTTCTATTGTCTTCCACTTCTCCGGCGGGTTGAGATGTTGAAGCCCCTCAGCTGGTCCCTTTGGTCATCTCGTATCTCACTCTGTAGGTCACGACCCAAAGCTCACGACCGACGGTGACGGCCGTGATGTAGATGGACTGTTGAATCGAGAGCACTGCTTCATGGTCTATTAGAGAGAATGCAGGGTTTGTTTTTGATATTTAACTCTAAATTGTTTTTCAGCTCTTATTCATCTGTTGAAATTCGTTAAAATTACATTTAAAATGTAAATGTTTCTAACACTCCTATCTGTTTTTATTTATGTTTAACACTTTGAGCTACATAGTCTTTATGAGATGTGCTATACAAATACAGATTTTATTATTATTATTATTATTATTATTATTAAAGACACGTCTCTTTTCAGACGCCTGGTACCGGCCCTCTTTGTCTCCATTCAAGAAAAAAGTCACTTTATATTAAGACAAACAATTAAAGAATATAAAGTAGAGGCACAGACAGCAGCAGACAGATATAAATACATATGTTCAAGAGAGCAGGTGATTTAATGCACCAAACAACCTCAGCATACTCATGAAGATGTGACTCCCTGTCCCCATTATCAAATAGAGATGATGTAATCTCAACCAACTACAGGAAATAACCGCCCGAACACAAGGGATTCTGGGTATTTCACCTCTCTCCTCTCTACCCTCAGGCACAAAGTGCACAATACCCAGACTGCAACAGCCAGACCTCTGTGAAGATAACGAGCTCTCCATCTTCTGTCCGTGGTTCTTCACTCGACATTAAGTGATGAATTTGGTCGCAGGTCTCCGTTAGAGCGACGCCCTAGCATGATACATTAACGCGCCTTTTGCTGATCAGCTATTAGAAGCTTCAGAGGCGACAAAGAATAATTGTGTTTCTGTGTCTCTCGTGATGGATGAACTTTGACAGTTTATTACTTTGCGTAAAAAAACAACTCGAGCTGTGTGAGCAGTTTCTGCTCGTCATCTTTAAAAATAGCAAAAGTGGAAAACAGCTAAACCTGTGGCGGGAAACGTGTTGTTCCTGGTGGCATGCTTTACCCTGCGAGCTTCTCATTTCACCTCCTGTGTTTTATTTTTAAGATTCTATAAATATGATAATGTGTCGAGGTCGAGTCGGTCTGGTGTGGATCGCTGAGACGACACCGCGGCTGTCACCGGCCAGCGTGGGCGCTCGCTCACCACTGTGCCCGGACGTGCCATTTATCAGAGCTGGACTCATGCAGAAGGAAGCAACACACATAAATACACACACACACACATATAAATCCCATGTACACACACACACACACACACACACACACACACACACACACACACACACACACACACACACGCACGCATGCACAACACACAGCTCTCAAACAGGCAGAACAGCAGCTGGGCCGACTCATGGAGTTGCCTACAGTGATGTATTTGCCTCTCTAAGTCCCAACTAGAGCCACGAATCAAACGTTTCTTTTTTTCTTGCTAACATCCTTGTGAGGGGAAAGCCTGTCAAGGTGTGCAACAACACAAGCAGCCAGTTCTTTCCCTCAGTCTGTTGTTCACTCTTTTTTTACGCTCGTCTGTTTATCTCCCGCTGCCACTGTTCAGCTCGACTCTACCAAATCCACACAGATCCGTCTCTGCCTCAGCTGCTGCTTTTGATTCGTGTTTGTTCGCTGACACACAGGCCTCTTCACCGCCACGTTTATTACTCATGTTTTAATTTAGTCTTTTTTTTCACCAGTGGAGCAACGTATCATCACAACGGTTCTTTTCAAAATAACATTCAGTCTTCACAGGAAACAACTTTAGACAAAACTACTTAGTTAGGTTTAGACAACAAAACTACTTAGTTAGGTTGAGACAACAAAACTACTTAGTTAGGTTTAGACAACAAAACTACTTAGTTAGGTTGAGACAACAAAACTACTTAGTTAGGTTTAGACAACAAAACTACTTAGTTAGGTTGAGACAACTAAACTACTTAGTTAGGTTTAGACAACAAAACTACTTAGTTAGGTTTAGACAACAACACTACTTAGTTAGGTTTAGACAACACAACTACTTAGTTAGGTTTAGACATCAAAACTACTTAGTTAGGTTTAGACAACAAAACTACTTAGTTAGGTTTAGACAACTAAACTACTTATTTAGGTTGAGACAACAACACTACTTAGTTAGGTTTAGACAACTAAACTACTTATTTAGGTTTAGACAACTAAACTACTTAGTTGGGTTTAGACAACTAAACTACTTAGTTAGGTTTAGACAACTAAACTACTCAGTTGGGTTTAGACAACAACACTACTCAGTTGGGTTTAGACAACAACACTACTTAGTTAGGTTTAGACAACTAAACTACTTAGTTAGGTTTAGACAACTAAACTACTCAGTTGGGTTTAGACAACAACACTACTCAGTTGGGTTTAGACAACAACACTACTCAGTTGGGTTTAGACAACAACACTACTTAGTTAGGTTTAGACAACTAAACTACTTAGTTAGGTTTAGACAACAACACTACTCAGTTGGGTTTAGACAACAACACTACTCAGTTGGGTTTAGACAACAACACTACTTAGTTAGGTTTAGACAACTAAACTACTTAGTTAGGTTTAGACAACTAAACTACTTATTTAGGTTTAGACAACTAAACTACTTAGTTAGGTTTAGACAACTAAACTACTTATTTAGGTTTAGACAACGAAACTACTTAGTTAGGTTTAGACAACTAAACTACTTAGTTGGGTTTAGACAACTAAACTACTTAGTTAGGTTTAGACAACGAAACTACTTAGTTAGGTTTAGACAACAACACTACTTAGTTAGGTTTAGACAACTAAACTACTTAGTTAGGTTTAGACAACTAAACTACTTAGTTAGGTTTAGACAACTAAACTACTTATTTAGGTTTAGACAACTAAACTACTTAGTTAGGTTTAGACAACTAAACTACTTAGTTGGGTTTAGACAACTAAACTACTCAGTTAGGTTTAGACAACTAAACTACTCAGTTGGGTTTAGACAACAACACTACTCAGTTGGGTTTAGACAACAACACTACTTAGTTAGGTTTAGACAACTAAACTACTTAGTTAGGTTTAGACAACTAAACTACTCAGTTGGGTTTAGACAACTAAACTACTCAGTTGGGTTTAGACAACAACACTACTCAGTTGGGTTTAGACAACAACACTACTCAGTTGGGTTTAGACAACAACACTACTTAGTTAGGTTTAGACAACTAAACTACTTAGTTAGGTTTAGACAACAACACTACTCAGTTGGGTTTAGACAACAACACTACTTAGTTAGGTTTAGACAACTAAACTACTTAGTTAGGTTTAGACAACTAAACTACTTATTTAGGTTTAGACAACTAAACTACTTAGTTAGGTTTAGACAACTAAACTACTTATTTAGGTTTAGACAACGAAACTACTTAGTTAGGTTTAGACAACTAAACTACTTAGTTGGGTTTAGACAACTAAACTACTTAGTTAGGTTTAGACAACGAAACTACTTAGTTAGGTTTAGACAACTAAACTACTTAGTTAGGTTTAGACAACGAAACTACTTAGTTAGGTTTAGACAACTAAACTACTTAGTTGGGTTTAGACAACTAAACTACTTAGTTAGGTTTAGACAACGAAACTACTTAGTTAGGTTTAGACAACAACACTACTTAGTTAGGTTTAGACAACTAAACTACTTAGTTAGGTTTAGACAACTAAACTACTTAGTTAGGTTTAGACAACTAAACTACTTATTTAGGTTTAGACAACTAAACTACTTAGTTAGGTTTAGACAACTAAACTACTTAGTTGGGTTTAGACAACTAAACTACTCAGTTAGGTTTAGACAACTAAACTACTCAGTTGGGTTTAGACAACAACACTACTCAGTTGGGTTTAGACAACAACACTACTTAGTTAGGTTTAGACAACTAAACTACTTAGTTAGGTTTAGACAACTAAACTACTCAGTTGGGTTTAGACAACTAAACTACTCAGTTGGGTTTAGACAACAACACTACTCAGTTGGGTTTAGACAACAACACTACTCAGTTGGGTTTAGACAACAACACTACTTAGTTAGGTTTAGACAACTAAACTACTTAGTTAGGTTTAGACAACAACACTACTCAGTTGGGTTTAGACAACAACACTACTTAGTTAGGTTTAGACAACTAAACTACTTAGTTAGGTTTAGACAACTAAACTACTTATTTAGGTTTAGACAACTAAACTACTTAGTTAGGTTTAGACAACTAAACTACTTATTTAGGTTTAGACAACGAAACTACTTAGTTAGGTTTAGACAACTAAACTACTTAGTTGGGTTTAGACAACTAAACTACTTAGTTAGGTTTAGACAACGAAACTACTTAGTTAGGTTTAGACAACTAAACTACTTAGTTAGGTTTAGACAACGAAACTACTTAGTTAGGTTTAGACAACTAAACTACTTAGTTGGGTTTAGACAACTAAACTACTTAGTTAGGTTTAGACAACGAAACTACTTAGTTAGGTTTAGACAACAACACTACTTAGTTAGGTTTAGACAACTAAACTACTTAGTTAGGTTTAGACAACTAAACTACTTAGTTAGGTTTAGACAACTAAACTACTTATTTAGGTTTAGACAACTAAACTACTTAGTTAGGTTTAGACAACTAAACTACTTAGTTGGGTTTAGACAACTAAACTACTTAGTTAGGTTTAGACAACGAAACTACTTAGTTAGGTTTAGACAACAACACTACTTAGTTAGGTTTAGACAACAACACTACTTAGTTAGGTTTAGACAACAACACTACTTAGTTAGGTTTAGACAACAAAACTACTTAGTTAGGTTTAGACAACTAAACTACTTAGTTAGGTTTAGACAACTAAACTACTTAGTTAGGTTTGGTAAAAGATTGTGAAATACTTGGTTAGGTTGAGGAAAAGATGGGGAGACACGTAGTTAAGTTACGTGACAAATACATCAATGTTGACATCTCGTTTCATACGGAGCGTGAACTGCGCTCTCCTGGTTAGATTTTAGTTTGACCCGCCCTGTTTGGGCTTTTGCGGTTTAGTTAATTTACATGGATTAAATACCAATTATCTTTGTGATATTTGAGTATATATTTCGTAGGTAAAGCTATGAATGCTGTATGAGAACAGCCTGAGTGGAGTAGATTTTTATTTCTGGATTGCCGAGATCACAAACACCGATCACAGCTGTTGTATTGTTTGCAAGTAGGACTCTAAAGGTCAAAGTCTCAGCATCCAATGGACTAAACTAATTCCTAAAATACTCATCAGCGCTTTTAGACGGCTTCTTGTATCTTGTTTTTAATGCGGACATTCTTCTAAATCTGATTGCATTGAAGGTTTCATTATATCAGGAGCCTCACACAGATCCATCACTTCTCTGTTTCTGCTTGATTTAAGTGCCAGTGGAGGAGAAAGTAGTAATTAAACAACACAAAACTGCATCGAACTGCACCTTGATTCCTTCGACATGTAACTGAGGTGTAAAATTACCGCCCAGCGACAAAGATGTCAGGTGAGAATTACTGCAGTGACACTCAGCATTGCTGCTCCTGGCCAGGTAGATGTAACTGTTCTGATCATTCACAACCATGATTAACTCAACAATAGGCATCAACAGGCTTTATCCACTGATATCAAAGGATACGACAAGAGATATTCAATATTTTTGTCAGCAAATCCAATGAAAAAAACCCCCAAACTAACAGTGAAAGTATAAACCAACAAGTATTGTGTTTGTATCAAAGCCTGAAATCTCTTCTTCCTCTGATCCATTGACCTCCATTAAAAACACATCAATGAGTCTCAGACTACATACTCAAAATATCCCTTTTTTGCTCTTATTCCGAAAAATACAATAAAGCTACTAATCTGTGTTCATGGCTAATGAAAATGAATATTCAACTAATATTCCCGTTTACATGTCGCCGTGCATACTTGGATCAATAGTATCCTCTGTTAGCAGTGTTGTGTTCGTCTACTTGGACTGCTTGTGGAGAAACACTCTGGAGATGAAGCAGATAAACAAACCTAAGAGGAAATAAGCAGCAGGTGTAAAAGGTTAAGTTCTTAGTAAGAAGACGGATGTCTGACTCGGAGGAGTGAGAGGAAGGTAGGGCGCAGACGGACGTGACATGTTTCTCGAGGAGATGGGTTTTCAAATCCCCTCCGGTACGCCGGCAGTGACTGCGGTCCTGAATGGGATGGGAAGGTCACCCCTCCATCGGGAGACAAGAGGGAACAAAGTCGAGGCCGCCTTGAGGCAATTCACCGTAGGAGAGGAGGAACTAAGCTCCCGGTAGGAGCCGATAGGCCGCTATAGACTTAACGAGAGACAAACCCCTGGGAACAGTCTTCAGTGTGGCCTTTCATGAAGATTACTTCTATTACAATTACACACCGGGGCTCACTCGCCCCTCGTTATTAAGCAGTTTTATCTGAAAGGGCGCCAAGTTCAAGGTCCTGAGCAGCAGACCCACCGGTTACGTTGGAGTCCACGTGCTGCTGTGATACGTTCACTGGAACCTGAACGCAGCATTGGACTCGGAAACAAAAAGGGACAAAGTTGAGCCGCACACCGCTGTGAGCAAACGTCAGTGGAGATAATTATGAGTTCGGGAGGATATGCAGACGGCTGAGCCAACCTGAGCAAACTAACCCGTCTCCATCTGGCTCTGAATGCATTCCGGCCTCGCTATGACCGTTGCAGGTCTAAAATACATTTACACATTATATATTCTATCATACCTGACTCATTTTAACTCAAATAAAAAATGAATTTAAAGATTTGATAGGAGATAACAGAATATTGATCCCCCCCCCCTATGAGACGTTGAAAAGAGATGTTAAGCTAGCTGTATTTGAAGAAACAGAAAGAGAATCAATATCCTGCATGTTATCCTACAGTCCTTGTCATCACTGCTCCTCTGCTCCATCTGAATCATGAGCTCAGCATCACCTATATGAGTCTACCTCACCTGTGCTCCGCCTGGCGATAGACGACTCTGAACTCCCACTGCTCCTCATTAGCACTGAGTTCATTAGGCAGCTAATACCTGTTGCCCGTGTAGGAGGCGGGTGAGACTGGTGGGGTCAGTAGCCATTAGCCAGCCCCCGTCCTCTTGAGCTCCGTCCACCTCTGAACCCCATTCAGGAGGAGGCCGGCAGGGTTTTTCTTTTATGACAAAGTGCATCTGTCATCACCCCACGGACTGAGTTCAGCCAGTCATTAAGTGCAGCTTTGCAGGAATGATGCGTTGAGCTTCTGTGGAGAGGCGGGAGAGCGCTACATGAGAGAGAGAGAGAGGGAGGATCATAGGAGCGTATGTGGAGAGCCTCACTGATCCACATCAAGGGAATGCATAGGAGCCCAGTGTGTCTCAGGGATAAAAATACCTGTTGTGCAGTTCATGTTTGCATATGTTGTGCAGTCAGTAATACACACTGCTGTCCTCGTTCCACTCTGAAAGACACTACAGAGCGTCTGCCAAGGCTGCTCTTCCTCTGGATGTTCATCCTGGCACTTCATTTAGGTCCTGGGTGATAATACACACAGTCTTAGGGGACGCTGATTGTCCTGCTCGACACGAACACAGCTCCACACACACACACACACACACACACACACACTACGCACAACGCTGACGAGTGGACTTGCCCCGCTGCCAAGTCCAATTAACGGCTGCAGCCGCATCAGCATGCCCCTTGTGTTTGGTCAAAATTAATTTACCAACAAAACTTTTTAATCAAATTTCACCACAACCCCCCCGAGGGGTGATTGGTTCTGTGCGCTCCACTGTTTGGTGCTGCGATGTCCGTCTCCTGCGTCGGAGAGCCGTGATTCAGCTCGAAGCTACGGAGCTCTGGCTGTGGAAGCGGAAGAAAAATGATCCTTCAGCATTTCTTGCAGTTCGTTAAATTACAGCGAGCAACACAATCGAAGCCAGAGAACGCTCAAATGTCAGTGAGGGGTTTTTGTTTAATACTATTTTACAGACATTTACTGCTGGTACTCTTGCTACAGATAGGATATCAGCAGAATGTTGGATAACGCTGGTGTCAGATGCATGTGAACACAGGCTGAAAGAGGTCCCTGACAGAACATTACAGTGGCTTCTGATTGTCTTAGAAGATACTCTCACACACAAGTCATCACTGTGTTATGGCTGATGTCACAGTTAAGACTCCAGTTTCATCTTATGAAATGTCACTGAGACTTCACACCCTTCATGCTGATGTTTAACAGTTTAACTGCCTGGTCTGACTCGTGTAAAGAAGAAGTGGGCGGCTTCACCCAATGGTTTGTGGACCACCATTGTGAAGGCTTCAGTTCGGTATTTTGCCCGTCGCCATCTTGTTTTTTTTTGTGAGGCGAAATCACAGACAGCTCCCAGACCGGACTACGCTGTGGTAGCGACCTGTCAATCAGACGCTCTATTGGGACGTCCCTCTTGCTGTCATTATTTACTTACATTATGAGAGACGGGGACAAAAATCGAAAGTTCAAGATTTTCCTTTTTATTGAAACAAAACAGCTTTAAAATGTGCAAATAAATGACAACGGGAGACATGAAAACAAATTAAGGCCTATAAACAAATAAATAGACTCTCGATTTATAAAATGAAAGACCTGCTTGTTGAGACAGTCTGTCGATCTCCTTTGCTGCGTTTCAGTACCGAGGACAGCGCCTCACACACACACACACGCACACGCACACGCACACGCACACGCACACGCACACGCACACGCACACACACAACTAACAATGCTGTCCGTCTGAGAAGAACTCATAATCATTAATGTTGATGCATAATGTGGGATTACTATTCCTTATTTAAGGGCTTTTTGTGTGTGTGTGTGTGTGTGTGTGTGTGTGTGTGTGTGTGTGTGTGTGTGTGTGTGTGTGTGTGTGTGTGTGTGTGTGTGTGTGTGTGTGTGTGTGTGTGTGTGTGTGTGTGTGTGTGCACACAGTAACTCCACCAGCAACAATAACAACTATTATCTAAAGAAGTAATTACAGAAGGAAAATACATTGAATGCTCCTATGAAAAGAAAATGGCGACCAGCAACATGTAATGAAAATGTGATTTTTGAACAGAATGGACTTAAATCTGTGGAAATGAAAACACTGAATTTATCTGTATTTCCGTTTTATAGTTCTGTGCTTTGGCTGCTCTGTAAACAAATAGCAGGCTGCTGTTTTCTCTCTCTCCATCCATCATGTGTGTCTGGGAGTAGAGGGAATGGACTGGCACCTCACCTCGGGAACCTTTTGATTACCTCTTTTCCTTCTAATGCCACGTGAGCCCACGCCGGCCAAACCTCATGACAGACAACCCATTAAGGAATATAACGACCTGCCCCCCCCCCCCCCCCTCCTCTCTCTCTATGCACTCTGATTCATTTCCAAAATAACTTGTTTATCGTCCACTGCTGCTGAAGTGGCCGGCACAATGGATCCTTCCCTCCCCACACGACCGACTTCGCTTTGACTTTGAAAATGACCAGGAATTATTCATCGGCTGTCTTCCTCTGCTTCACATTCGCTCAGAGAAGAAGAGCATGGTCTCCTCAGCCTCTTTATTTCCTCCTCTCCCTTCAGTCATTTTGCACTTCAAGCCGTCTTGGCCTTTGGGCTCGTGGTGCAGAAGAAGGAGCCGGTTTGACCTCCGAGTGAGAGGGAAGGTTGGTCTGTTGATTCCTAAAGGATCCCCTAAAGCCAGTCTGCTCTATAGGACGGGCACACGGACCGACTCGGAGCGCACTCTGGGTTTAGGATGAGACGACACTGATCCCTCCGGGAGGAATCGTCCTCCAGGAAAAACACCGCAAAGAGAAATAGTGAAAACCTGAGAACGGGCAAGAACGTGAAACGACAGCTGCAATGAAACGTATCACAGAACGCAAAAAACAGCAAAGAACAGAACCGGTCAAGAATGCATGTTATTTAAATAGATTGACCTTGTTTGAAATGAGAACTGTTTTAGGGCTAAAGCATGCTAACATTGGCTAATTAGCCGTAAACACAAAGTGCGGCTGAGGCCGGAGCTCATGTTGTAAATTGTAATTAGTCACCCCTACATGGTCCTTAATATTATTAATATTGGTCTTTATTCATCATTATTATTCAATTATTATTGACTCATTGAGATTAGAAAACCTCTTTTCCAGGGGAGCCTTGGCCAAGACAGCAAACAAGATACACATTTAAATCACACAAAACAAACGTCCACGTTGGCCATATTAACTATATAATGTGATCATATCTCAGTATTGTGTTTGTGCTTCCTCCAAGTGACCAAGACATCTAAAAGTCAGTCCGAATGGGATCTTAAATCCGAACCGTCTTCAGAGTTGGATGAAGATGTTGCCGTAATGTGTTAGCATGATGTTTGACCTCTGACCCCAGACAAATGGCTTCATCAGCTGTCTGATGTGCACCTCTCACCTCTATATATTTATCAGTGGGTCGGTGGGAGGACAGCCACCTGCCGAGAGCCATTAGACCTGAACTCAGAATTTATGCCCCATGTTTGCAGAAAAGGGAGATCATTAAAATGCAATTACCAAACGAGAAAGCAAGCTGGACTTTGCCCGGTTAAGTCCAACAAAAACAAATCAAGTGAAAGGTTTCCACACTTTGTGCAACATTCTACAGCAAAGTTGTTGATGACCGCTAATGACGGCAATTATCTGGGCTTAAAATACGAAGAAGTGCAAAGCAAAGACGACTTTTGCATCGATTAACGCGGCGCCAACTTTTCCCGGCTTATTATCCGGACATGAAAATCTGTAAAAACTCAATCACCGAGACGCACAAACGGGCGCAACCGGTGTCACGGTGAAGTGACACATCATTCCAGGCCCGCGAGCAGTAAATTGTGTCATCCATCTGGCCTGTCCTCCATCGCCGCCCTCCCCCCCGCATCGACCCACGTCCCATGCAGCCTGAACTATGCTGCCACTAATTACAATTATTAATTGAAAATAGGAAATCAATGGCTCTGAATTAAACACGAGCGTGCGTGTTTGTATGTGGGTCGGCCGTCTCCTAATAACTCTGAGCTTTGCTTGACATAGTTATCTACTGACGGGGTGTTTCAAAGCATGACCGGGTCAACGTGCGCCCGGTTAGCAGCGCAGAGTTCTGTTATCGGCGACTTTCATCGGTTGGTTCTGGAGGCGAGAGAGGCTTTCTGCGCAGCAAACAGCCGCCCCCACTGCTGATTCTGTGAAGTATTGTTTACTCGTTTGTCAGGGGATAGTGCACAGCGGCTGTCTGACAGCGTGCTGATGGAAATAGTTTTACTCATGCAAGCGGTGTGGCCTTAAATAAAGTGCTGCATTGCTGGGCAATATACCCGGGTGCTGTTGGAAATATAAATGCACTGTAGTCAAGCGAAGTCAATTTATTCGTATTTATTTTTTTATTTCCGCCGTACTCATGGCTGCATACTTTCCAGAGGCAGAGTTCGTCCCCGCTGTTGACCTTTCTCAATGAGCCTGTGGGACGTTTCGGTTTAAAAGCATTCTGGGTGTGATTTGCTGTGTTTTAAAAGTAATCATTTGCATTTTTTTGTCATATAAATAGAAACCTTTTTTAACTTTTACTTAGGCCCTTACTTTGCTGTTCAGCTACTCTCTTTCCTCTGCCGCATGCAAAGTTGTCGCCTCTGTGTTCATGGAAGCAACAATAGCAATTTGTCTGGAATAAATATAAAAGAGTAGTATTTAATAATAGATTATATTGAGGCAGCGCCCGCGGTAAATGCAAAGCAGCGACTATTTATCACCAAAGGTGTCGTCAAAGTCATGAAAAACAAGTATCCTGCAGATTGCTTCTCTCCATCTGTTCCATAAGTTTTTGACAAAGATGCCATTAAATTAAAAATGAATGAATTACACTCGAGGCTGCATGTGTGTGTGTGTGTGTGTGTGTGTGTGTGTGTGTGTGTGTGTGTGTGTGTGTGTGTGTGTGTGTGTGTGTGTGTGTGTGTGTGTGTGTGTGTGTGCACTGACTGGCTAGTTCATTGGCTTTTGCCCAACAGACGCTGTGAGTGCAACTGAGAAGGCGTTCATTGGCTGACAGCAGCATCGATTCAGCGTCTTGAATGCGAGCTCGATGACAGATACAGAACAACTTTATAATCATTCATTCATCACGGCAACGAACCACTTAGTGGCTCTCAGTTCTGTTTTAATTCCATGTTTATAAGATGTGGACGTTGTCACAATGACATCACCCATTTGTTTGTGGACTGCTGTTTTAAAGCCTCGAGTTCAGCGTTTTGGCCGCAACCATCTTGGTCTTTGGCCGTCGCCATCTTGGTTTCTGGCCGTCGTCACTATTTTCTTTTTGCAACCAGAAGTGACACTAGAGCGTGGAGCTAAGTACAACCGAATGCTGAATTAGACTATTTTAGACTACCAAAATGTTAAAATTAACTTTTATGAAGTGAAAACACTGTGAAAGACTTAAAGTTGTATGACGAACAACTCCCAGACCAGACAACACCGTGGTAGAGACCTGTCAATCACCGTGTGGCCCCGCCCCTAAAGCATCCCCTGCTTTATGGTCTGTTTGACTCTAAATGGACCATAATGTACTAAATGAACATCATGCTGTATTGAAGACTTGAAACTAGAGATTGAGACCATAAACTCATGTTTACAATGTTTACTGAGGTAATAAATCAAGAGAGAAGTAGAGTCATTTTCTCATAGACTTCTATAGAACCAGAGGAGTCGCCCCCTGGTGGACACTAGAGAGAATGCAGCTTTAACACACTTCGAACCCGGAGGTTACCACCTACATTTATTGGAGAACCTCCACCTCTACAATAAGAAGACACATATTCTCCACGGGCATGTCTTTGTATATAGACTTTCACATCCTTGGCCCCCTCTGTTCCCCCCCTGCACATGCCCCTTTATTTGTCCAGGTGACCACTAAACCACACTGTAGCTCACAGTCCGGCCTCCACAAACCCACGGTGTGATCAGCGGAGCACAACCAAGACAAATGAGTGCAGTTGCTGCTCCATAGATCAACAGATGGCCCGATGGCAGTCGGGAGTGCTGCTGTGTTTTTCGGCCACTCAGCACTATCCCTCTGCCTCACTTATTGGCAGGGTATTCCCCCCTCGTTCCTGTCCGATCAGGCCGCTCGTCCATCACCCTCTCACTGGGCCGCATGCATCCTCTTTATGGGGAAACGATTTTCACATCATCGTGGAGCCGATGTGACTAAGTCATCGTGTCGCAGACTAAATCTTAGTTTGTAAGATGAGTTGTTTTTGCAGCTTTAAATACATGTACTGCGGAGGAGAGCGTTTCTGTGTGGTTCACACTTTGATTCCTGAATAAACATCCAAACTTCTTGTGTGTAACATGCCCTGTAGTGGGCAGTCATCAACAATCAATGCTCTCTTTTGAGTTTTTTGATTTTAACGTGTCCAGGTGGAGACACACCAAATCAAAGTATGTGACGTTGATTATTCAGTTTCTATGGAGAGCAAAAGAGACCAAGACCTAGTATCTAAATGTGCATAATCATGACTTAACCTCGTCCATCGCAAGGCAGCAGGCTCGGAGACCTCGGCTCAAACAGTCAAAGTATGCGGTGTTGATCAAAAATACATTAATATTCTGTTACTGCATTGCCTATTTCTCTATATCAAGTCTCACGCTAACGCTAGCTTCTGTCGCTAGCGCTGCTCTGTGGCCAACATATAACGTTAGCAAGAGGACATCGGCTACATCGCCATCGTCATCGTACCCCGGCTGTTGGCCGATCTCGAGCCGCATATCGTCCTTTATTTGGTTGTTCAGGTGTTTGCTGTACATTATTAGGACACTGCGCATTGTTCCAAAGGCACATTGCTCCGTAATGCACACTCTCCTTCAAACAAACAGACACAGGGCAAATTATTATGCAGAATGACGACAATGTTGACATCAACTGGAACAAAGGGTTTCATTGGTCAAACATGGCGGTAATCCTGCTGAAATAATAAAAAACAATATCCCCCCCCCCTACGAATGTTCTTGTGACGTGTGCAAACAGTCATAACCCACAAATACATGTTTTTATAGATTTCTGTTTACATTTTTAAGCAAAAGAAAATCTGTTCTTGGTGTGAAACGACGTTAATTCTGATTCATTCAGACGAAAAATAGAGCAGTCAAGAGCCACACAAAAGCTGCTAATACAGTCACACTTTTCTTGCTCTTGTGAATAGAGACTTTTGAATGCAGAGCTTTTGTTTATTTTCACTTCACACAGTTAATCACTGTAACCTCTGACTGTGCTGACAGGTTTGAATAATAAACACTCATCATGCAGATGTTAGTGGTTGTTGATGGCAGGAGTGGAGGGAGATGTTTTCAGGATTCATTTAGTGCTGGAGAGGTTTTGTATAACTGGTCAAAGAGAGATTAGTTGTAACATGTTTGTAAGTGGAGAGAGCATCCCTCTGCAGCTCCAGGGTGGTCGCTCAGCAGTAGAGGCTTGTATTTGTAGACAGTTTGTGTGTCTAAAGAGCCACACTCTCTGCTGGATGAATACAAGTTCAGGAAAACAGACTCAAATAATCACAGCTGCAGATATGCATATTGACACATTTGTGTTCAGGCTACGTAGCACTTCTGTGACCGCAGACTCAACAAACTGACTTCCAGCTGATGATGACTAATGAATGATGATTATATTTGCATAGCTTTTTCCCCTGTGTCATGAAAAAGCAGCGCGATGAAACCCTAAAGGTTTTATTTTTCCTTCTTTTTTCTTGCGAATGGCTGGAGAGACAAGAGAGAACAGCATTTAAAGTAGGTGCAGCAGACGATTTAATGACGACATCAATCAGCCAAGCGCAGCGTGTGTGTAGACGTTACCTAAAGCACTTCTCAGGCCTCCACAATACAATGCAAACACAATGGTAAAAGAAATGGCACCAGTAACTGTATGAGAGTTTCTAATCATATCATGCACTTTGAATTTAAATTGGAAATAATTGAAAAAATGAGTTTCTTTACAGGATACGGCTCCAATAATGTTGTTAGCACTGAATGTATTATAACTTTGTTACGCTCTATGTATAAAGACCTGCCGTTGTGACTGGTAACAGTGTTACAGTAGCAGTTCCTCTTGAATGTGTTACAGGGAATACATGTGTTGCACCTGCTGCAGAAACACACAGCGATGTTACATGTTAAGTATTCATATTGAGAATCATACGGTCGTTATCGGTATCGGTGTTTTTGGCTGCCGGAGGAGTGAATGCACACCTCCTGTGTGGGATGCTGCTTTGCATCTAAAAATAACCTTTTCTTTCTTGTAATTGTGTTATTCAAAAAAGAAAAAAGACGATCTCTTGGCCGTACGCATGAACAAACAAGCCTCTGATTTACATGTGAGCGCGTGCAGGACTTCAGACAGCGAACATGTAACTGTGACAGGCTGCGGAGTGGAGTTATGAAAGAGAAGAGGAAGATAATAAGTTCTGTGGTTCCTTCTGTGCATGTTAACATACATATTAGAGCATGTGGATCAGACCTGCACCACCTGTATGAGAGGAAGGTAGAAGCAGCAGCAGCTGTCAGCATCAGTCACACATGTTGAAACATCAAATTAGGATGAAATTAGTCGTGTCTGACTTTCTCCGTCCTTCGTCTGCCTCCCCCCCATGTGTTCAGACCATTAAGTGATTTGACATTCAGCTATATTTCTTTCCAAAAAATATGGCTAAATGTCAAATTCAGCCTCATTGAACCTTCCGTTATACTCAAGATCGTTAAGTAGCGGCCCCTTATTTAAAAGTGGCATCAAGTCGATGACAAAAACAAAGAAACGAGACGATTATCATAATAAAATGATAAAAGCCATTAAAACTTTACAATTTGGAAAAATTATTTGATAGATCAAATCATAGAGTTATTTGCTCTGAGATCAAAGGATCCAAAATAGTAACAAGTATGCTGTTCGGGTCCTGTGTGAGACCAAGTCACTGTTGACGTATTATACCGTTAAAACATTTACTTTCTTAACTAAAGACAGTTTTGTAATAATAACTTATTTTGACCCAAACCTCAATCTTTACCTAAACCTAACCAAGTAGTTTTGTTGTGTAAGTAAACCTAAAAACTAAGTAAACTTACTTACTTTGGTATGTCTGTATACATGTTACAAGTGGAAACTGTATGTTTCGTGTGAATGCAGAAGTTTTATTTTGAAAAGACACTGCATGTAACGGGCAAAAACTCTACGTATCCTTTGAACACGGAAGTTTTATTTTGAAAAGATACTGCATGTAACGGGCAGAAACTCTACGTATCCTTTGAACACAGATGTTTTATTTTGAAAAGACACTGCATGTAACAGGTAGAAACTCTACGTATCCTTTGAACACAGATGTTTTATTTTGAAAAGATACTGCATGTAACGGGCAGAAACTCTACGTATCCTTTGAACACAGATGTTTTATTTTGAAAAGATACTGCATGTAACGGGCAGAAACTCTACGTATCCTTTGAACACAGATGTTTTATTTTGAAAAGACACTGCATGTAACAGGTAGAAACTCTACGTATCCTTTGAACACAGATGTTTTATTTTGAAAAGATACTGCATGTAACGGGCAGAAACTCTACGTATCCTTTGAACACAGATGTTTTATTTTGAAAAGATACTGCATGTAACGGGCAGAAACTCTACATATCCTTTGAACACAGATGTTTTATTTTGAAAAGATACTCCTGCAAGTAACAAGCAGAAGCTTTACTTTTCTTGTGAACACTGAAGTTTTATTTTGAAAAGCTTCTGTCCATTGGAAAGAAATACAAACAAACCGAAGACCCTTACTCAACGTGAGCAGTAGTGGACTAAAGTGGATATGAGTCATGAAGCTGACTCTTTTGACTCATTAAGGAGTTCTTTGGATTATGCAACAGTTCTCTTTTTACCTTCCTCTTAACTTTAAAGTTAAATGTTGGTCAGTTAATGTATAAAGGGAGTCAGGTTTTTTTATTTCATAAAAGAGGAACAAAATAAAGGAACTTTTAAATTCTTATCTGTCTGCGTAGGAGGGTTGTCTGTCTACGGATCTTCCAATTAGCTGCTGCATTAAAAAAGGAAGTTTTACACATCAATATTTCAGTCTGTTCTGTGTGCGTGAGTGACGAGTAAAGGCAGTAACAGACTCTCTGTCTTTGGAAGCGTCTAATTGCTGCTCTAACAGCTGTTCTGTTGTGCAGCTTTTACTTTTACAAATAACTGCAACTGAAAATAAAACTACATTTTCTTCATCTCTACAATGAGTAAATATCCATTTGTAAATCATACGACTGCCCTGCTGTCATGTAAACTTGTGAAGCCTGTTGAACCTGCCCTCAAGGTTTCGATACGAGTATTTATCTCTGAAAATCAACGGCGACACATTCTCCCGTACACTGTCGTTGTGTTCAGCTGTAGTCACCTGCTGAAGAAACGTGACTTTAACAGCAGTTAATGCAGGCATTATGTTTTAGGGAATTTCTTCAAATTTTGGCACAAACGTCCACTTGGACTCAAGGATTAAATGTTCTAGAATTTGGTGGTCAAGTGTCTGCTAACTGTTTTTCCTCCACTGCGTCTGAGTTGTAGATGCACTCAGCTGTGTTTTCACTAACAGTAGTGAGTGAGCAGTCAGCAGACAGTCAATGGCAGAATAAAACCGTTAATAAAAAGGCGTTCTGAGAAAGTGTGAATCACTACAGCCACGAGAGCTCCTTTAGCATGCAGCCATGAACGGGCACCCAAGATATAACGAGCCGAGGCCAAAAGTTAGCCGTGGACAGACACGGAGGTGCACGCTCGCTCACGGACGGATGATCCTACTAAGCGAAGATAATGAGCTGTGGAGGACAGAGCCGAGCTAGCTGCTCTGCTAAGCTGAACTAACCTAATCCTCTCCTTCATATTTACATACAAACTCTTAATATAGAGGTATAGATCTCCAACCTTTTAATGTAGTTTTAATTAAGATCGAATATGCTTTTGACAACAACCTCTGGTAGAAATAAAGGGCGATCCAGGTGTGTTTCCCTGTTAGACGTGGGAAAGTAAACAGCACAACCAAAGAGCTCGCTCCCATTTTATCTTTGGCAAACAGTGACTTTACACCGTAGATAAACCTAGAAATATTCCTTAAAGAGTGAGCCCTTGCCAAAGTATATTATGCAGCTCTTAATTCAGTGCAGAAAGTTCTGCTTTGTGCCAGCGAGCTACTCTTGATCAAAGTCATTAGTCACTTGATTTGGACTCTTTGCTGCTGAATAATTGAGGCTGTGAGAGGATAAAGGATTTGACTGTGTTGGCTCACTAGTGAAGAGAAATAAAGGGGAACTCCCCCCTTTGAGCGAGAGACAGGGGGAGGAGGAGGAGGAGGAGAGACATGGAGATAGGGCAGGGGGAACTGAGAGATGCATAAGAAAGAAGAGAGTAAATTAGAGGAATATTGAGAGGGAGTTAGTGTGGGTCTGATTTATGCTTTGTCTGCTCAGAGCTCTGTCCACCGCAGCACTGATGAAACATTTAACACCACGATATCTGTAACTACCACCCACGTTTAGGGTGGAATAAGTTCCTCAAGTCTGGACAACTTTGCCCGTCTCTCAACGCCGTTTCCAGACCATTCACTCAGAGCTCTTGGCACTCAGACTCTGGGTACTTTACTTCCCTTGTGGAGAGTGCAGTGCACCCCGTGAGCATATATCAAAAAGATAATAGTGCTTTGATTTATGTTGTCTCGAGATGATGTAATATACAATAAAAACGTCCCGTCTTTTGTACTTGTTTTCAACTAATGTCTTCCGGTTCTGATTTATACCAGCGATTCTCTACCAAGTCGTCAAAATAGCAGCTTAGTCAGTGGCCCGACATGTCATACTGTGGGCGACGCTCGACGTGGCCTTAGTTCCGGTGGTAGAAGTCAGGTGACGTAGTAGAAAGAGTGATGAACGTCGAGTTAATAACTCACAGGACTTTCACCCAGGAGACAGGTGTTCGTGACCCGCGTGAAAGCAAAAGTCAACGTTGATGTTACATTACATTCTTAACTAAAGTCAAGTATGTAACGTAGCCTACTTAACTAACCAACAAACGTAACTATTTGAACCCAAACAAAGATGAAAAACTCACGACTTTCACTCAGGAGACGGTGTACGTGACCGGTGTGAGAGCAAAAGACAACGTTCACTTATTTTAATTGACGTCAAGTTACGCTACCTACTTAATTAATGCCGCTTATGTAAGGTAGCCTATTTAACTACGTAACAAACGTACTTATTCTAACCCTAACCACAATGACAAACACTCAAGACTTTCACCCAGGAGATCAATGTTCGCGACCCATGTGAAAGCAAAAAACAACGTTGACTTATTTTAAGTCACGTAACGTTACGTACTTAACTTACGTCACGTAGCCTTCTTAACTACGTTACAAACATTCATCTTTTCTTAAACCTAACCAAGTTGTTTCCTGAGTATCAAGCTGACGCTAGAGGCGTACGTAGAGCGCCACAGTTTGAAGCGACTGACCGAGCCGTCGTCGTTGACGAGTTGTGAGTGAGAACGTGTTGGTTCAGTGCATCCACTTACAGACCTGTGATGTATTACCTGAGGATATGTTGAATCCACTCATCGGTGTTAATATTGCGAAGGAGGCAGCTTGAAGAGACTAAAAAACTGTGCGCAGGAATATGTAGATTTCATTTTTGTAAATAGGAGTCCATTAGAATACAGGACGAATAGAAACCCGGAGCAAAGTACTGTGGCTGCAGCGGCCGACAGAATTAAAATGCTGAGTTTTCTGCTGTTTCAGCCTGATGAGACCACTGTGGTGCTGCGTGGAGGACACTGCATCCATCACGCTACAGTGCATGTCACCACTGCTGGCTGATGTTTGTGGTGCTTCATTCTGAGCGGTTATCATCTCACGTCAGGATGAAGCAATATTTGAGGGAAGGAGGAGGGGGGGGGGGCATCATAATCCTTTAAATATGGAGATAACGGCGCACATTTCTTGGCGGCCCCTCCTGGAAGTGATGCATGCTGTTTGTTCACATTTAGAATAAAGAAGCCCTTGTGAGAGGTTCAAATGATGCCGACGTTCTCACCTCTGCACAGCTGACCATCACTGCCCGAAGTGGCTCTAAATGTCAGGCGGAGGCGGTTCTTCCTCATAGGACTCATTTATCTCCACTGAAATACATTCTACAGATTCTATGAAGTGACAGACATGAGCACAAATGTGTATATACATATATATATATATATAAATGTATAGTCTTGTAGTGTACACTACATCGGGTTTAATGTACGTCTTTAACCTCTCAGTGAAATGTGGTGAAAACACTATAATTTGTCTTCTTCAGCTTTGAAATCATGTTGGAACTATAATAATAGAGCACATTGGAAGAGGCAAGTCAAATATATAACGCTGGGGAACTGTTTCTTATTATGCTAAATATTGTGGATGCTGCTGCAGTAGTTTAAGGCTCAAACTCTTTATCATCATACGGACAAGCAGTCGTTGGCCATGAAATCTTAGATCTCAGGCTCCCTCTATTAATGCTCATTAAATATGTATTTTCTTTTTAATAAATCAAGTCAGAGCAAAATGAGAATCTTAGAGTGCAAGTTAAAATGTAGACGTGAATAAAATGTCAAATAAAGTAATAGTAGATTTGTGGTACTGTATTGAAAATGAACAAACTGAATGTAAACAGGAATGTAGTAAATATATAAATATATATTTATTAACAAAAATGTACAATGTAAATGTACATTTGCATATTTTCTATTCTTAAATGATGTCTTACTATTGCACTGTGTTTATTGTCACGCACCAACCCACATGTTCTCGGGGCGTTATTAGTACAGTTATCGATTACTTTCACAAAGTTAGAGAGTAAAGTTTGGTTTAGTGCGTTTCTCTCCAGCAGCAACATCAGGGAGAGGATTTGTGCAGCAGCTGCACCAACACTGTGGATCACTCAGATTAAGTGAAACGTTAAAGGCTCGTCCTTAAACTCTATTTTTGGTGTATGTGGGGGGGTTAAGAAGAGATCTCAGACCAGCTGCGTTGGTAAACATCAACGGGCTGTATAGAGTTTACCGATGTCTCGTTTGCGTCGTGTCTCTCTGACAGTTAAAGGTGAGGGTTTGAGTTTATGGTCTCAATCTCTAGTTTCAAGTCTTCTTCAATACAGCATGATGTTCATTTAGTACATTATGGTCCATTTAGAGTCAAACAGACCATAAAGCAGGGGATGCTTTAGGGCGGGGCTACACAGTGATTGACAGGTCTCTACCAGAGACGTATACGGCGTCTCTACGTCACTCCTCCTCAGTCCAGATATGGTCACTTCCTGTTCACTGGTTGCAAAAAAACAATATGGCGATGGCCGTAATCCAAGATGGCGATCTATGTTATCGCCAAACTGGAGGCTTCAAAACATCAGTCCACAAACCATGGGTGACATCACCATGACCTCTGATCTCACCTGACTTCACCTCACCTTCGTCCTCTCTGTTAAAACACTCTCATGTGGATTACTTCATGTTCAGATGACCATGAATCCTCCGCACTCTCAGACCTCTGACCCCGTGTATAAATATTGATGATCACACAGTTTTAAATCACATGTTGACTCGCGCTCCCTCGTCTCTGTCCAGGCTGTGAGAGCGACTTCTGGGGGCCCCACTGCAGCAACCGCTGTCAGTGCCAGAACGGGGCCAAGTGTAACCCGATAACCGGAGCCTGCGTCTGCACCGACGGCTTCCAGGGCTGGCGCTGCGAGGAGCCCTGCGACCCCAACCTCTACGGCAAGGACTGCCTGCTGCAGTGCCAGTGCCTCAACGGCGCCACCTGCCAGCATCAGACCGGCGAGTGTCTGTGTGCGCCGGGATACACCGGAGCCTTGTGAGTAGCCGGGGGGGGGGGGGGGGGGGGGGAAGTAGTGTGCACACTACACATAATTCACACAACCACACATACACACAGGTAGCAGAACACCTCAGATCTTTTGCAAAATTAAACACGTCAAAAATATACAATAATTCATTAAAAAAAACTATTTTGACACCATATGGCACACACACGGTTCTTATATCTGAGTCTCTTTGAACCAGCTGCTGCTGTACTCAATCTACAACACTTTTACATTTCTACCTTTCTGATGATATTAAGTCTGGGTTTGATTGTTCATCGTGTTACAGTGAAGTACATGATTATATAAATCAAACACCAGTTCTGAAAGGTGAAGCCAAAAACTGTAATAAATGATTTCTGTGTCTATATATCCTTTAGAGAATGTGCTCTATTTTGGCTTTTCAGTGCAAAATATAACCCTTGAAAATACATTGATGTATTAAAAGATGTTTTACGATGTGGAAATAGATAAATATCATTATTATTATTGTATTTATATGTACAGTACAACCAGAGTAGAGTCATTTTCTCATAGACTTCTATAGAACCAGAGGAGTCGCCCCCTGGTGGACATTAGAGAGAATGCAGCTTTAACACGTGAAGCGTTGACTTCACTCGGGTTGCCTTCTCAACACAAACACCTGCTTCCTGTCTCTTCCCTCCAGCTGTGAGGAGCCTTGTCCTCCCGGTAAACACGGCTCCCTGTGTGAACAGCGATGTCCTTGTCAGAACGGAGGAGCGTGTCACCACGTCACCGGAGAGTGCTCCTGTCCCGCCGGCTGGGTGGTACGTCCACGTCCACAACTACACCAGCTAATGTGCACGTTTACCCAAGTTCAGCTAACAAGGAGTGTTACAAATGTCTCGCCTTCATTCTACTGACTTGTACCTGTGCAAAGTGTCACTAGAGAGCTTTTTATATCAAGGGGGAGATTTCTGTGCACTTCCCTATAAGATGAGATTCAAAGAAGCTAGATTTAGTAAGGCACAAATACACAAAGAGACCTGAAACCTCCAGGGTGGGGCGGACTGAGTGGGCAGTTTGTGGATGTAAACTGGACCCTGGAGCTCCTTTCCACAACGCCAGTCACAAGCTAACAAGCTGGAAAACAACATGAACAAATAGAAGATGCTAACTACACCATTCTGATACTCATGATAGATGATTTTGTTGCACAAGAGACTCTTCATCTGAGTCCAACAAACAAAGAAAGAAAACAAACAGATTGTGAGTTGGACGAGTTCAGATCCAGAATGTCTCGGTAACGGAGAACAAAGTCTCTTTTTATGTGTAAAACGTGTCTGAAGGGGAACTTTAATGGGATAGTCTGGATGTTTGTATGAGGTTCTTCTCCATAGTCAGTGTTTTACTACAATAGGTAGAGTTTGGAGAAGTATTTAGAACATTTTCACCTCTTTACCTTTCTGACGGCTGTACATTGCTTTGCTCCATCTACTGTAGTAGAACACTGACTGTGGAGAAGAACCTCATACGAGGGATGTCGCGAGAATCTTCTGAGACTGAAGGCGTCCCGTCGTCCAGAGGACAATAGAAAATGTCCCTGATAATGTTACAAGACTTCTGTGTTAAACTCAGCAGGAGGAGAGCTAGTTAACGTTAGCGGTTAGCTGTTAGCAGCCGGTGGGCAGCTATATAACTGAGCTAACGCTAACGGAGGTTCCATTGAGTTCATTGACGATGCGTCCGCCTCTATTCAGTCAAGTTGAGTAGAGCAGTGGGCGAAGGTAAACTACACCGTTATCATGATGTGTTTACATGTAATTGTAAAATGTAGTTATTGATAAGATAACTACATTTAAACGGTAATAAAGTCAGTTGAGGTACAGTTTATTGTTTGGTTTGTACTGTGGTCGTCCCGACCTCATACAACCAAACGTTCCTTTCTTGTCTAATTATCCTTTGATCACGTGTTATTTCCTGATCTGAATCTCACACCAACATATTCCTCTCATTACGATAATGAAAACCTTGTGTTATCTCTAGTGAAGCTAACAATGAATGATTGCTATGCACTTAACAGGAGCGTGTCCCTCTGTACTCCTGTAAACACGACGCTCCTTGTCTTCCTCCTCCTCCTCAGGGGCCCGTCTGTGCACAGCCGTGCTCCTCCGGATCGTTCGGCATCAATTGCTCTGAGGAGTGCACGTGTCGCAACGGCGGCCTCTGCGACCACATCAGCGGTCAGTGTCAGTGCACCGCCGGCTACATCGGAGAGAGGTACGGCGTGAGCGCACCGCTGTGGGAAACCTTATCGGACCCCTCGGGGGGAAGTGAGCTTGTTGCAGCTGAAAATATGAATGTGATTCAGTAGAGCGGAAGATAAACACGGGAACACATGAGATATGTGATTAACAGTAAATACAGAGTGGGGACCAATGAAATGGTGTCCATGTAAACCTGTTAGTAGGAAGTACAGAGGAGTGTGTAACTCATCCATTAAAGGCACAATGTCCAAAAGAACTCATATTAAAACATATGAAATAAGTCTCGGTTGACCTCCGTCTTTAACAGATATTAATAAAGAGTTATGCAACATTAACACAGCTGCTCCTCTCTGTGCACGTCCTCACAATGAGAAATAGATTGTGACCTTTGAACTGTGGATTCATTTGTCGTACAGAGTATGGAGACTTTATGTTCAGTGTTATACGTTCCTCCCTCCTCCTCTCTCCCACCTCTCAATGATTGCCATTATGCACTTTTTAAAAAATAGTTTTCTCCTTTTATTTCCTCCATCATCTCTGACTCTCTTCTACGAGGACGTTCCTGCAGCCCCACCTCCTCTCTGGTCAGCTGCGTCTCTCCGTCCTCTCCCTCCATCTTTACTGTCAATT
>JAVDOI010000049.1:1059283-1072017 GCA_032191485.1 Leptoclinus maculatus | reverse complement strand
AATTGAGCCAAATTACCTCCATTCATTTGGGCCCCAGACAGGTGAATTAGCCTACATGGAATAATTCCTAGATTGAGTTCTCCTCCTCCCACGTCCACGTTCTAATGGAATTAGCCGAGATAAGAGTCCCGAGGAAGTCGGCATGATTTAAACGTGACACAAAACAGAAAAATCCTCAACGGGCCATTTTAATTGAGTGATTTGTCTATTTCTTAATGGTTTCGACGTGCGTACGTGTCGAGAATGAAGCTCGGCCTAACTTTAACTTAAACAAATTCGTTTTTTTTCTGTTTAATGCCGTTCTGCATGTGCTCGTTATAGAGAGCGCTCAGGGTGTCGGCATGACGTCGCAGCCTGTTGACCCTCGTGATGGAGCGAGTCGTCTGTGAGGAGAGTGAAGCGGTGACACCGCTCCGTGTTAATCAGCAGAATCCTTAATATGTAAATGTGTGTTTAAAGGATCCTTCATGTCAGCTGGAGAGTTCTTTTACGTGCACCTACTTTTGTTTTCGGGATGTTAAATGTACACAGATGTGATGATGCTGAGGGAGTCCTGGTCTGTTAGGCCCACAAAATAAATATGAAATATGAAATAATAAGACATACAACATAAGGTCGTACTCAAACAAAATATGAAAATGGATCATTCTTTCATAGGTTGTATAAAAGCATTAATGTCAGCGATCGCATTAAGTAATAAAGTCATACGACATAATTATAGAGACGTCATTATGGACATGCACGAAGATATGGAACTAATATTTACTGGTAGATTATTCCAATCAGAGGGAGCTTTAATCTGCAGGAACATGAAGAAAGAGCTGTACAGAGAGTCAGTTGACAATGTGAGGAGAAAAGGTTCCATCAACTGTTTTAAGTAGTAAAAAACAACCGTAGAGAAACATCTCCAAGGATTGCATCAACCAGAGATGGATGAAAGAAAAAGTCGTGTAAAGATGAGCTTTAAACTCTGTACCTGGAATCATCCTTTATGTCTTCATGTCCATGCTGACGTACACCTCTCCTCACCGCTGCTGTCGCTCCTTGTTTTTCATCCCGACCCAGGTGCCAGGACGAATGCCCGGTTGGCACTTACGGGCCGCAGTGCGCCCACAAGTGCGACTGTCAGAACCGAGCCAAGTGCTACCACATCAACGGGGCCTGCCTCTGCAACGAGGGCTTCAAGGGCCCCAGCTGCCAGGACCGCTTCTGTCCCCCGGGCCTGTACGGACTCGTCTGTGACAAATACTGCCCCTGCAAAGATGCAAACACGCTCAGGTACTGAAACCGGCCATCGCTTTCATTCTCCACCCGACGCAGCGTGAACAGAGGAAGGTTGTGTTTGAGTCCTGATGGCAAAAACACCGTCACCTTTGGTTTTCGGCCTCGACTTTGTAACAACCAGAAGGGCCCCACCCGAGGATCTAAGGCTGCAAGCTGGCGCATAGCGGGTCAACATGTCATATTTTGGGGGCCAGATCCATACGTGCTTTAAAAGTGATCAGTAAATTATAATCAATTCTAAAAGGAACAGTGGAGAGAAGCCAGGATCGGGGTGATGTGATGTTGTTAAAACCAGTGAGAAGCAGAGGTTGATGCCAGAGAGAAGGGAGTTACAGTAACGGAGCCTTGAAAAGATGAATGCATGAATGGGTGACCTGGACTTTACAGTGACTGACTTCTCATCCCTTCTCCCTCTCAGCTGCCACCCTCTGTCGGGAGAGTGCACCTGTGCGGAGGGGTGGGCGGGGCTCTACTGTAACGAGACCTGTCCGCCGGGTTACTACGGCGAGGGCTGCAGAGAGCCGTGCGCCTGCACCAACGGAGCCGACTGTGACGGCGTCACGGGGGCGTGTCTGTGCGCTCCGGGGTTCATAGTAAGAGACACAAACAGGCTGATTCATTCACGTTAACACCAGGGGCTGCAGCTGTTTCATGAGAATACTTCTGGATACTTTAACTGTGTAACTGCTCTGTTAATGTGCATAAAGTTAACAGAGCAATTCAATCAAACACTTTTGCATTAAGTGGTCGAAACTAATTACTTCTGCGGACAATATGCAGGGCTGATAGTTTCACGCGCTGCCGGTCTTTTGCTTTTTAAAGGAAAAACAGTGTATTTGAGTTGGACAGGAGGAATAATGAATCAACCAAAGACACGTGGAACATTCTTAATCTACTGTCCTCATGAAGAGGTTCTTCAGACGAACAGCTTTTTGTTTACATCGACTTTGTCCGTCAACGCGAGCGTTCAGTGCGCCGGTACAAACCAAAGGAAACAAAACCACTTGGTGAGGTTTAGGAGAAGATGGTGATGTGGGTTAAAATAAGTTACTTAGAGTGTATCTTCACCCACAGGCCTGAGCCTAACTCCACCCACCGCATCATTATGAAAGACACTAAAGTAGTGGGCGAGGGGCTGAGGAGAGGGATGCATGGATGTGTGAGGCAGGAGCAGCTCCGTGGGTGTTAACCAGGCGGTAACCTCCGGTTCTGCCGATGCTTCATGTGTTAAAGCTGCATTCTCTCTAGTGTCCACCAGGGGGCGACTCCTCTGGTTCTATAGAAGTCTATGAGAAAATGACTCTACTTCTCTCTTGATTTATTACCTCAGTAAACATTGTAAACATGAGTTTATGGTCTCGATCTCTAGTTTCAAGTCTTCTTCAATACAGCATGATGTTCATTTAGTACATTATGGTCCATTTAGAGTCAAACAGACCATAAAGCAGGGGATGCTTTAGGGGCGGGGCTTACTGTGAGTGACAGGTCTCTACCAGAGACGTGTACGTTTAATCCCAAGTGTATTAAAAAAACACGATTTAAACAAATACAATTCTGGTGTAAACTGCTGAAGGTGTAAATGAACGCTTCATTCAGAACTTTAGTGTCTTTGCTCTGGGAGCTGATTCAGTTCGGAGGTTCTTTCCAGCCAACATGTGAAGATATAATGTGCTTCTGTGGCAGCAGGTGCAGAACACGCTCTGTAACGTGCTGAGGTTCATTCATCAGCTGCTGATGACGCTGCAGGTTTAGTCGTAGAGTCACAGAACACAGCTCGTAATGTAGAGCGGCTACTGCAGGTGCACTTTACAGTAGGTCAAGCTAAAGGTGTGTGTGTGTGTGTGTGTGTGTGTGTGTGTGTGTGTGTGTGTGTAAGCAGTAAGAAGAGATTCACTTCATCAGGACATCTATAACATCTTCAACCTGTTAGCAAACACATGAAGCCTGTGAGCTAAATGCTAACACATCTAAGTTTAGGCTGTTAGCATCAGAAGTGGAATGTAAGAACATTTACTCAAAAACTGTACTTAAGTACAAATTCAAGGAACTTGTACTCTTCTATTTCATAACTTTATACTTCTCCTCTACTACATCTCAGAGGTACATATTGTACTTTATACTGTACTACATCTCAGAGGTACATATTGTACTTTCTACTGTACTACATCTCAGAGGTACATATTGTACTTTCTACTGTACTACATCTCAGAGGTACATATTGTACTTTCTACTGTACTACATCTCAGAGGTACATATTGTACTTTATACTGTACTACATCTCAGAGGTACATATAGTACTTTTTACTGTACTACACCTCAGAGGTACATATTGTACTTTATACTGTACTACACCTCAGAGGTACATATTGTACTTTTTACTGTACTACATCTCAGAGGTACATATTGTACTTTCTACTGTACTACATCTCAGAGGTACATATTGTACTTTCTACTGTACTACATCTCAGAGGTACATATTGTACTTTATACTGTACTACATCTCAGAGGTACATATAGTACTTTATACTGTACTACACCTCAGAGGTACATATTGTACTTTCTACTGTACTACACCTCAGAGGTACATATAGTACTTTATACTGTACTACATCTCAGAGGTACATATTGTACTTTATACTGTACTACATCTCAGAGGTACATATTGTACTTTCTACTGTACTACACCTCAGAGGTACATATTGTACTTTCTACTGTACTACATCTCAGAGGTACATATAGTACTTTCTACTGTACTACATCTCAGAGGTACATATTGTACTTTTATAACCTAACCGTGAGTTTCATGATTCGTTAAGAGTAGCATCAGGATTAGATGTTACTGTCAGAGTCAGTTCAAACAATAAGATCAGAAGGATTCAGTGTTAATACGTATTATGTGTAGTTATATATATTATATGTAGTATGTGCATGAAGCAGTACCTGGAGAGACTCTGGTCGCCGGCCCTCGTGGTGTGTTGACTGACGTTACAGGGACTGAGCGGAGATGAGATGACGGCACACAGATGACGAGGACTTTGACAAGTGGACCGAGAACATCGGGAGTTTTCAGAGCATGAAAGTAGGAAGAGTACGTTTGGTTCGTAGCAGCTAAAGTCAGTCAGTTGTTTTTGGTTTTAAAAGGGAGTTGATGCTGCGCTGGTAACTCGCTGTTTGCTGCTCTTCATGTGTCACCGTGTGGACAAGAAACCATCTTTAACAGAAGTTCTACGAGGTGTTGTGTCGATATCTGTGAACATGTGCATCTCTGAGCCAAGGTTTGAAATCTGCTGTTGTGTCGTACCACGAGGAACTGTGTTGGATTTAAGATTAGATGAATATAAATAACGCTCCACTTCACCTCTTTGCAAACCAAATAGTGTGATGAATATCAGGAGTCATTGATCCACATGTTTGATATTCCAGAGGTCACTTCTAGAAGCTCGTTCGTCTCCTGGGAGATTCGGATGATTCTCTTTATTGGGCCCACACGCGTTATTTATTCACAAAGTTTTTAATAAGGCTTCTCACTTCTCCTGTCTTTGCACATTTGGCTGTCTTTGTGAATATTAGATTAACAGCAATTTACAGGCGGCCGGTTGGAAGCGGGCGGCTTTAATTAGCACAGTTTATACGTTGAAGGTCTGGAGGTTCAGGTTCATGTGGAGCCGGTTTCACAGCGTGCTAACAGCGCAGAATGAGGTTAGCCGCCCCGCTAAGGCCGAGCTGTCTTCCGACCTCGTCCTCTACTGATTGGACGAGCGCAGACATGGTGTTTCTCTGCAGGGACGCCGTCGGCGACGATCGTCTCTCTCTCCTCCATAATACATGTACTTGTTGTGCTGCGTCTCCGCAGCCGCCATCACATTTAAAGCAGTCGTGGGCTCATAATGAATTTAAAGATGAACCCCAAGCAAGACCTGTTTCCCAGGAGCTGAGCTGCATGAAGACGAGCGAGACGGTGGTGAAAAACTCGCTGTCAGTCAAGTTATTCCTAAAACTTCAAAACCCGTCCACACACCGTGACAACACCGGAGCGGGCCGTCTCATGAAGAATACAAGAAGCACAGGCAGTGAACGAGTGCTGCAGGCATCACGAACCGCTCTCAACACACTGAGAGGAAGAAAACATTCAAACAACGGAACGTCTTCGCTTCACATTTACTGTTGTTTATGAAGCGCTGACAGGTTTTAGCATCTCTACAATATGACACGATGTCTGATTGTTCGGAGACGTGTGGCCGCTACTTCTGTTGTGCAATACTTTCACACTCAAACTAAATGTTGGAGGATTCATTTGGTGAACAGTGAATACGGAGCGATATCTGACGCAGCCCCGTTCATACGACAGCAGCATGTTCATCAGTTTCCATCGTCCCCCAGAAAGGTTTCTATGTTAATCGGGAGAAGAGAGTTTTGTTCACAGATCAATAATAAAGTCTTCAGAAGAATCAAAGTTGTCTTTTTCTGTTTATTCTCTTGCAAAACAACAGCTACGTGTTCAGTAGTCACTGAGTTCAACATTCAGTATCGTTTCATGCATGCAGAGGTTCAGGCCTGGAGATGAGTCAGACATGGAGTAAAGGTCTTAAGACACAGGCTGTCTTGATCTGGTCATTATCTGGAGTCTGACAGGTGCTTTCAACAAGGACTGAGTTCCTACAATGAGTTTCTGCTTCTTCCTCCCGTGTGGCTGCATGTGATCGGCCTTGAAGAACAGGACGTTGGTTTCATGAACTCATTAACTGCTTCTGCAAGACTGCTGTGTTTTGTCAGATTATGTGTCTTTTTACTTTTCCCATCAGTTGTACAACATCTTTCAAAACTTCTAAAATACTAAAATATATTTTTACCATTACATTTATCCTTTATTTAACCAGAAATGTTCAACTGTATGTCCTCCAGTAGGGAGTCCTGGTCAACATGGGCAGCAAGTAAAACTGGGAAAAGATAACAAAAGAAAATAAAACACAACAACGGACACAAAACATGCAGAAATCAGAGGCTAAAAGAATCAAGAAACAAATATATATATTAAATATATTTAAACATGTCAAGAGAACAAAATATTACAAACAAAAGAAAGGAGGGGGGGGGGAGTATATACAGAGCTGTTGATGGGAGACTACAGTGAAGATACTGTTGAAAGTGTGTTTCCGAGAAATGTAACCATCAACCATGAAGAACTCAAAGAACTCAAAGAACTCAAAGGTGATACATTTGAAATGCAAAGCAAATATTTGAGGGATTGCCTCCGAACAGCTCAACAACTTACCTCAACTCTCAAGTTCGACTAGCTTGCTGCTCTCTCCGTTCAGATCAGGGTAACTACAGCTGGTAAAGTCACAGATCTCTGGGTTTTTTCAACTGGATGCGTTCAGGGTTCCTCTTCAAACACACAAGGCACAATGTGAAAAATCTGAGGCGCTCAGCAACGCAAAACGCTTCACAATCATTGAAAATATGAACAAAAAGCCGCCACAGGCTGCTTAAACACGCTTTACTGATCAAGGCCTAAATGTGAACACATGACAGTAGAAAAACACTGAAGCACTTTAAAATGTCAGTGTCTCAGTTCCTCTGTGTCTGTCCCTTGTGTCCAGGGGGACGACTGCTCCATCAGCTGTCCTGCAGGCCTCTACGGGACCAACTGCACCTCCTCGTGCTCCTGCCACAACCAGATCTCCTGCTCGCACATCGACGGCTCCTGCATCTGCAGAGAAGGTTTCTGCTCAGCATTTATGAATATTTCATCTTTAACTCACTCCTCAAGATTGTCCTTAGAGAAACAAACACAGTATTGATGCTAAGGGGGTCCGGGCCAAGATCGTCTCCCAAGCGTCTCATAAAAACATGAATAACAGACTAACAAGTGCAAAACAACAAGTATGTTTGCTTTAGTGTATAATCACTTGAAAATAAGAATTGTTGTGTTTTTGTAACCTTAGAATGAGCCGTTTATACACACACACATATATATATATATATATATATACAGAATATATATATATATGTATATATATATACGGAGCTGGCCGCCATGTTCCTACAGTAGCCCAGAATGGACAAACCAAACACTGGCTCCAGATAGGGACATTTGCATTTCAGACAAAGTTTCAGTTGGTTGCAATCTGCAAACTCACCACTAGATGTCGCCAGATCCCATACACTGCACCTTTAAGTAAAACAATTAAAAACGGCCCAAAAAGTACATTATGTTTTCCTTCCTAGTAGAGTAGAAAGTATAAATGAGCATAGAATTAAAACATTCTATAACTTACTGTTATTTCAGAGTTATGGTTCAGGACTATAGATTCTATAACTTACTGTTATTTCAGAGTTATGATTCAGGACCATAGATTCTATAACTTATTGTTATTTCAGAGTTATGATTCAGGACCATAGATTCTATAACTTATTGTTATTTCAGAGTTATGATTCATGACCATAGATTCTATAACTTACTGTTATTTCAGAGTTATGATTCAGGACCATAGATTCTATAACTTACTGTTATTTCAGAGTTATGATTCAGGACCATAGATTCTATAACTTATTGTTATTTCAGAGTTATGATTCAGGACCATAGATTCTATAACTTACTGTTATTTCAGAGTTATGGTTCAGGACTATAGATTCTATAACTTACTGTTATTTCAGAGTTATGATTCAGGACCATAGATTCTATAACTTATTGTTATTTCAGAGTTATGATTCAGGACCATAGATTCTATAACTTACTGTTATTTCAGAGTTATGGTTCAGGACTATAGATTCTATAACTTACTGTTATTTCAGAGTTATGGTTCAGGACCATAGATTCTATGACTTACTGTTATTTCAGAGTTATGGTTCAGGACCATAGATTCTATAACTTATTGTTATTTCAGAGTTATGATTCAGGACCATAGATTCTATAACTTACTGTTATTTCAGAGTTATGATTCAGGACCATAGATTCTATAACTTACTGTTATTTCAGAGTTATGATTCAGGACCATAGATTCTATAACTTATTGTTATTTCAGAGTTATGGTTCAGGACCATAGATTCTATAACTTACTGTTATTTCAGAGTTATGGTTCAGGACCATAGATTCTATGACTTACTGTTATTTCAGAGTTATGATTCAGGATTATAGATTCTATAACTTATTGTTATTTCAGAGTTATGATTCAGGACCATAGATTCTATAACTTATTGTTATTTCAGAGTTATGGTTCAGGACCATAGATTCTATAACTTACTGTTATTTCAGAGTTATGATTAAGGACTATAGATTCTATAACTTACTGTTATTTCAGAGTTATGATTCAGGACTATAGATTCTATAACTTACTGTTATTTCAGAGTTATGATTCAGGACTATAGATTCTATAACTTATTGTTATTTCAGAGTTATGATTCAGGACCATAGATTCTATAACTTATTGTTATTTCAGAGTTATGATTCAGGACCATAGATTCTATGACTTACTGTTATTTCAGAGTTATGATTCAGGACCATAGATTCTATAACTTATTGTTATTTCAGAGTTATGGTTCAGGACCATAGATTCTATAACTTATTGTTATTTCAGAGTTATGATTCAGGACTATAGATTCTATAACTTATTGTTATTTCAGAGTTATGGTTCAGGACTATAGATTCTATAACTTATTGTTATTTCAGAGTTATGGTTCAGGACTATAGATTCTATAACTTATTGTTATTTCAGAGTTATGATTCAGGATTATAGATTCTATAACTTATTGTTATTTCAGAGTTATGATTCAGGACCATAGATTCTATAACTTATTGTTATTTCAGAGTTATGATTCAGGATTATAGATTCTATAACTTATTGTTATTTCAGAGTTATGATTCAGGACCATAGATTCTATAACTTATTGTTATTTCAGAGTTATGATTCAGGACCATAGATTCTATAACTTATTGTTATTTCAGAGTTATGATTCAGGACTATAGATTCTATAACTTACTGTTATTTCAGAGTTATGATTCAGGACCATAGATTCTATAACTTATTGTTATTTCAGAGTTATGATTCAGGACCATAGATTCTATAACTTATTGTTATTTCAGAGTTATGATTCAGGACCATAGATTCTATAACTTATTGTTATTTCAGAGTTATGGTTCAGGACCATAGATTCTATAACTTATTGTTATTTCAGAGTTATGATTCAGGATTATAGATTCTATAACTTATTGTTATTTCAGAGTTATGATTCAGGACCATAGATTCTATAACTTATTGTTATTTCAGAGTTATGATTCAGGACCATAGATTCTATAACTTATTGTTATTTCAGAGTTATGATTCAGGACTATAGATTCTATAACTTACTGTTATTTCAGAGTTATGATTCAGGACCATAGATTCTATAACTTATTGTTATTTCAGAGTTATGATTCAGGACCATAGATTCTATAACTTATTGTTATTTCAGAGTTATGATTCAGGACTATAGATTCTATAACTTACTGTTATTTCAGAGTTATGATTCAGGATTATAGATTCTATAACTTATTGTTATTTCAGAGTTATGATTCAGGACCATAGATTCTATAACTTATTGTTATTTCAGAGTTATGATTCAGGACCATAGATTCTATAACTTATTGTTATTTCAGAGTTATGATTCAGGACTATAGATTCTATAACTTACTGTTATTTCAGAGTTATGATTCAGGACCATAGATTCTATAACTTATTGTTATTTCAGAGTTATGATTCAGGACCATAGATTCTATAACTTATTGTTATTTCAGAGTTATGATTCAGGACCATAGATTCTATAACTTATTGTTATTTCAGAGTTATGGTTCAGGACCATAGATTCTATAACTTATTGTTATTTCAGAGTTATGATTCAGGACCATAGATTCTATAACTATAAGGATCAAATCGCCGACTGGGCAAATTCTCTTGATGACTGATTGAGAGTTATGATTAGCTGCAGCCTCGTTTGTCTATATTAGTAACTTTGAGGCTATTTTCGTTGATTGTTATTTTTATAGATTTTTAAATCAGTTTTTTAAAGTTTGAAGTCAAATTCTGTGATTCTTCTTCTTCTTCTGAAGCTTTAGATTAATCATTTTCTAAGGTCACCTGTGAAACTCCTGGCTGTCCCATAAATATAAAAGTATCCACCTCAACGATCTCCAGAGGTTTTTGTTCTCAACTTCACCTCCTTAATATCTCTCAATAAAAGCGTCCTTAAATATTTATGCCCCACTGAACCTCGTGGGGGAACGAGGGTAATTACAGTGGAGAGACATCAGAGCGCTCTGGCCGCGGGCCTTTCACTGGAACAAGTGGGTGAACCCTGGTTTCCTTGTTCTTTCACAGCTATAAGTTATAATAAGTTATCAGGGAAAAGTTCAGGCTCACTAAAGACGTTGTAGAGCAAACATCTGATCATCTATACAGCTCAATATACTATCAGGTCCTCCAGAGGCAGGAGGAGGGGGGGGCTCCGGCTGGTTTGTGTGTTAAAGAAATGACGGAGGAGGAAGGAGGAGGGGAAATCAGGACACTCACTGTGCAATTCTTTATTTAAATTCTAAGAATCAATGTTTCAGCACATGTTGCCTTCTTTTGGATAAAAGCCAGTAATACGTGAAATGAGATGAATACTGTACCAGACAAGTGTTTAACAGCATTGTTAATTCATAGCCCAGAACGCGTCCACGTTCGTTATTCTTGCCTTAATTAGAAAGAAAGTCAATAGAGAGACGACAGGAAACGAGCGGAAAGAAACGCAGATTGATTTGCAGCAAACGTTCAAAAATCACAGAACAGGAAACAGAGAACAGCTGTAGAACAGGACTCGATTACAATCACTACTTCATTCATACCTTCTGGTCCTAATGAAAGCATGAACTCTTTGACATTCATTAAATACTTTATATACATATTTATAAATTGTTTTAATTACGTCACTCCGGATTTCAAGCTTCTTCCACTTCTTATATACATAACATTATTATAATGTCAGATTGTGACTTAGTTGCGTTATAGTTGCCGTGTTCCCAGATCACATCAAGTACTGAGTTGAGTACTTTATCATAACCGGTAGAAATAATGGAGAACTATGAATGTGAGACCCAAGTTGTGATAATTATCATTGTAGCAATATTTTAAATAGATAAGTCAGCTTTATTTTGATAGAACCTTTCCAAACGAATTGCTTTAGACGATGAACTCTGATGAATTGTCCTCTGACGGTCTTCGGACGGTGTCTCTGTGCAGGTTGGCAGGGTGTGGACTGCTCCATCCCTTGCTCCAGTGGTGCTTGGGGACTAAGCTGCAATCAGACGTGTCAGTGTGCCAACGGGGCGGCCTGCGACCCCGCCAACGGCACCTGCACCTGCTCTCCAGGCTGGAGGGACGAGTACTGCGACCTACCGTGTCCCGTGAGCGCTCGTCTGGCTCTTTGTATTCTGCACAGTGTGTCGTTGATAGTACTGGAGTTTAAAGTTACTTTGTTGTGTCTCTTTCAGGAGGGATCGTACGGACTGGACTGCAGAGAGAGATGTGACTGCGCCAACGCTGACGGCTGTGATCCAGTGAGCGGCTTCTGTCGCTGTGTCGCAGGTTGGACGGGTGAGTTATGAAGCCACGGTTTAGGAGCAGGTATGTTCAGTAAAGCTCCAGAACAGACAAGAGGTAGTGCTGTCGACACCACAACAACAGAGACAATCAATCAAGAAAAGACCTTTTTACAGCCGACGACGTCATCACGGACACGAGTGTGCATGTCTGCAGCAGAAGTGGCTTTTCTGTCTCAGGCATCCAGACGAGTTATGTGACGGTTCACGGGGCTCCGTGAGGGTTTAGGTGTGGAGCAGAGACTCAGGGGGAGGTGAACAACAAGGCTTTACTGGGCATCAACTAGTCCAAACCAGAAACCAGAAACAACTCCACAGGGAGCGCGAAAACATCCAAATTGACACAAAAAGACAAAGTCACAAACCGTGAGACGCAGAGGGTCAACATGAAGGAACATTCATGTACGAATATTATTGGTGTCAAGTCATATTTTTGAATATAACACCTCGTATTCATCTCCCCACTGGAAGATGAATACGAGGTGTTAGCGCTCCCTAAACTTTACAGCGTAATGTTTACGTTTGTCCTTCTCCTGCTTCGTACCTCGCCCCCTCCTCCTCCCCCTCCCCCTCCCCCTCCTCCTCCCCCTCCTCCTCCTCCTCCTCCTCCTCCTCCTCCTCCTCCTCCTCCACCTCTCTTTGTTTTTAACTTCACAGCCTCGACGAATAGAGCTCCTGATTTTCTCCCACTTTTCACTCAGAGGTAGTTTATTAATTGAGTTATAATGTCTGCCTGTGCCCCACTCTCATATTCTCTCATATTCCATGTCAAAGGAAGTTTCTAATGAGCTGCAGATCCACCCGTCTGCAGAGAGGGGGGGGGGGGTATCTCACT
>JAVDOI010000049.1:929283-1051783 GCA_032191485.1 Leptoclinus maculatus | reverse complement strand
TCCTGTCCTCCTGTCCTCCTGTCCTCCTGTCCTCCTGTCCTCTGTCCTCCTGTCCTCTGTCCTGTCCTCCTGTCTCCTGTCCTCTTTCCTCTGTCCTCCTGTCATCTGTCCTCCTGTCTCATGTCCTCTGTCCTCCTGTCCTCCTGTCCTCTGTCCTCCTGTCTCCTGTCTCATGTCCTCTGTCCTCCTGTCCTGTCCTCCTGTCCTCCTGTCCTCTGTCCTCTGTCCTCCTGTCCTCCTGTCCTCCTGTCCTTTGTCCTCTGTCCTCCTGTCCTCCTGTCCTCCTGTCCTCTGTCCTCTGTCCTCTGTCCTCCTGTCCTCTGTCCTCTGTCCTCTGTCCTCCTGTCCTCCTGTCCTCTGTCCTGTCCTCCTGTCTCCTGTCCTCTTTCCTCTGTCCTCCTGTCCTCTGTCCTCTGTCCTCTGTCCTCTGTCCTCCTGTCCTCCTGTCTTCTGTCCTCCTGTCCTCCTGTCCTCCTGTCCTCCTGTCCTCTGTCCTCCTGTCCTCCTGTCTCCTGTCCTCCTGTCCTCTGTCCTCCTGTCCTCTGTCCTCATGTCTCCTGTCCTCCTGTCCTCCTGTCCTCCTGTCCTCCTGTCCTCCTGTCCTCCTGTCCTCCTGTCCTCCTGTCCTCTGTCCTCCTGTCTCCTGTCCTCCTGTCCTCTGTCCTCTGTCCTCCTGTCCTCCTGTCCTCTGTCCTCCTGTCCTCCTGTCTCCTGTCCTCCTGTCCTCTGTCCTCTGTCCTCTGTCCTCCTGTCCTCCTGTCCTCCTGTCCTCCTGTCCTCTGTCCTCTGTCCTCCTGTCCTCCTGTCCTCCTGTCCTCTATATATATTTGTAACGTTTTTTGTCCGATGGTCCATGTGGTTGTGTAAACACAGCAGCGGTGGCCGACTGAACTAGGTTTCACTTTTGTTTACGTGTTCACAGCCGTATTGATAAAGTGAAGCGTAGTTTAACTCGAGTGACCAACATATTGTTTCACACCCATCGCTGTGTGAGAGCACACGCTCCACACAGTTTAATATTTTGTTTCTGAGTCGATCAAACTCCCAGAAAGTTGTCTCAGGATTTATCTCATTCACATGTCACTTGATGCTGTTTCCTCCTCACCTCCTCACCTCCTCACCTCCTCACACTTCCAGGAGCTGTTTTCGGGTTATTTAGAAACGAGAACACAGCTGGTACACAAACGGCCTCTTGACATTTACACAACCTTTTTTATTCTTTTGTGACATCTCTAATTAACTTCAGGTTGGAATCGAAGCACTAATGTCTGCATCTCACCGGTAATAAAAGACTAAATGGAAACCGTGAGCTCAACCTCTTTTACCTCTTCATTTTATCTGACTTATCTTTTCCGTCGGTTCCTCCTGTGCATCATTATTTCAGTGGTCGAGCTCCTCTGCAGGTTAAACAGGTGTTAATTCTCCAATGAAGGCGCGTCGGCCAAAACTCCGTTGCCAAGTCGAATTTTAAATGGTACAGTGGAGGAGCGTGCTGTGAAATACTCAGCATCATTAAACATGAAGACGTCCTACATTAACCATTCTGCTGGCCGCTGCATCTTTGAGCAGGCCTCAGATAAATCACACGTCCGGCCTGAAGAGCCGCTCCGGCTCCATCGCCGTGCTCCGGATGTGCGATGCCCTTTTGCACGAGCTAACGAAGTTATTGACGAGTAAACTCTCTGTTCTGTGTACAAGATGTAACATTTACATAAGAGAACATAATACGGTGACCTCTCTCTTTGTCTCCATTCGTTATCAATCAAAGCTCAACATGAACACAACCAACACACGGTTCTGTAAAGGTTTTCACCCTCTAACACTTCAAGGATTGCTTTTGTTTCTTCACACATTAACAGTTCACAGCTCTGTAAAGTACATTTTCTTTATAGTTTTCATTTCATTTCTAAGCTTTGGTTCATCCCACGAATCCTTCTTTCTTAATTAATTAGTAATTAATCACTTTTTGATCTATATTAAGGTGTAAAATGTACCTGAACACAACATGTTAGCATAAACAGTTCGTCATGACTGCAGCATTATAATGTTGATTTACTGTAAAGAAGAGATGTGAACACTTTCTATCAGAGCATTGGATTTATTGACTGCTGTCAATATTTAAAGATAATTTCAACAAAGAAAGGTTTCTAAAATACATGAACTATCTCAAATGCACCGCTAACATAACGTTGAGTGCGATGTGTTGATGTGTTGCTACAGCGTGTTAACATTGTGCTGAAGTTAGAGCTGAAAAAGGAGGATCGGGGAACAGCCGCTGTCTGGATGTTTGTCTCCGGACCAAAGAGTCGAACGGACTCGATGGCGTCGCCAGAGAGTTTTGGGCTAAAAGCTAATTGAGCGCTCAGTCGACAGGAGGTCATCGGGGAGCAGCCGAGCGGTCCCTCTCCTCTAATCATGTCCGTACGCATACGTACGTGGATCCCTTTGATCCAGACTTTACAGACACTAGTCACACATTGGTTCCTGTTACATAAGTGGAGGGACTTCATTAAACATTCATAACGAACCCCTTCTGGGCTTGTGTTCTTGTAGGGAAACAATATGCACGTTAATGGCTCTTTAAAGCGCAGACGGGCACAACCTGCTAATGAAGACAATACATTCTGTGCAACAGGTGGAATGTGGTAGTAAAATGCAAACGAGTGGAGAAGAGTAATGTAAAGTAATGAATATCTACATAGCTCGTGTGTGTATGATTTATTTATCTTAAACATTAACTTGAGGAGGAAACAGCAGCACACGCTCATGTAATAGTGATATTTAATGCAGATGACTACAAGCACACGCTGTATCTTGTTTTGTGTCATAATTACGCGACGCAAACACTCGTTAAACATTTATAAGTGAGGTCGCTTTAAATGCAAACTCATACTTCTGAGTTCTGAGCTGTTTCTAAGCGTGACGTGAGCGTTCCTCTGCATCTGTACAGGAACACTTATTGGAGGCTTTGAACTCAGTAAACTCACACATTTCAGTTCAAAACAGACTCTACGTTAATACATAAACACGCAGAAGAGGAGCGGCTCGTTCTCTGGCTTTAATTGGCAATAATCAAGAAAACCCCAGAGCACATTACTGTCTGCGCCTCATTATTTTAACAGTTAACTACATTTACAGATCTGAATATATAAAAAGTATCCTGAAGCAGAAGGATGTGCATTTCCCTAAAATGATTAACAAACTTCTTTCTGCAGAGACTCTCGTCACATCAGGAACAATCGGCCGTGATTAATCATTTCAGTCCGTTTCATAGAAGTATAAGTTGATCAAATTAAAGTTTACAGCAATAATAGTGATTAACACGAGTGTTACGTAGAACGAGACCTTTCATTTTCCTTTGAATCAAATCTCATTGAAATGATTATCTTGAGTTATTGTTATTATCTTAGTGTCGCCTCTTGTCTTCCTCACTGATTACAGTTTGAAATATACCAATTTAAAGATAATTGATCAATCTTTTTTGATGAAAATTAAGAATAATTGAATCATCCCTCGTTTGTTAATGTCGTAGTGTGTCGTACTAAAACACTTCATTAAGATCGCACGAGTCGAATTAAGATCTCAGTGAGTAGTATTTACAGAAGTGTTTTATATCGTAGAACTAAACGTTAAAATCTATTCAGCGTGTGTTAAACACAGACCGTATACGTACATTTTATTGTCAGTATATTTAAATTTCTTCTCTGTGGTGTCTCAGTACTTCTACCGCTGGTATCGTTATGAATAGTTTTTCCGATTTGTAATATTTATTTTCCAAAAGGTAGAAACATGAACATTACATAGAAAAACCATACGAAGCAATAGTAACAAAGGTACGGTATGTAATGCACAATGTCATTTTTCGGTAAATCATTTTGTCAATTTGACGCACTTAGCAAGCTAGCTAGCTAGCTAGCTAGCTTGCTAATTCCACCACGATTTCATGCGACAGTTCCAGAACAAATCACCACCTGCTGATCTTAGTCTACGGACCCTAGTGAGGGTCACTTTATCTTCATAGACGTCATGTATGACCAGACCACACAATAGAAAATACCCATTCTATTCATTCTTATTGCTGAAATACATCCTGTGTGTCACTTAATCAGCTTGTTCTTCACTGATTTACAGACTTCAACTATTTTTTAAATCTCAGAAACAATAATTAATCCTGTTTTGCAGCTCTAACTTTGACAGTTTTGGGATAATCCCTGTCTGTGCCTAATAGTCTGGATCCTTGTGGACCCGCTGCTATGATCAAACAACAAAGGGATCTCTACCTGTTAATATGGATCATCAGTGATCACCAATTAGTATCGGCAGCAGTAAAAACGTGATCAGGGATCTTTAAAAGTTATATTTCTTATATTTTTTTGTGCCGATCTGATCCGTGGATCAGAACTGTGAGTTGTATGATCCGTTGCACCGCTACGACTGACAGTTATTTAACCGTATATACACGTGTGCGTCCTCACAGTGTGTCCAGGGGGGAAGTTCGGTAAAGCGTGTGCGGAGGCGTGTTCGTGCACCAACAACGGTACGTGTAACCCCATCGACGGCTCCTGTCAGTGCTACCCCGGCTGGATCAGCGAGGACTGCTCGAAACGTAAGACGTCTCCTCCTTCACACCCTCTCTCTCTCTCTCACAGCACTTATCGACCAATCAGAGGCAACTCGGAAAAAAAAATACAGGCAATTACTCCATTGGCTCCGACATTAATTATCCATCTGGCATTGAACAGAACTACCACAATCACCTAATCACTTGTGAAGCTAATGAAAGCACAGACCGTCCTGATCTCTGTTACAGCCGGTCCACAGGATGGTGACGTCTGTTGGTGTGTGTGCGTGTGCGTGTGTGTGTGTGTGTGTGTGTGTGTGTGTGTGTGTGTGTGTGTGTGTGTGTTGTTGGCAGCGTGTTCTCAGGGCTCGTGGGGTCCGGACTGCATCCACACATGTAACTGTCACAACGGAGCCCAGTGCAGCGCCACAGACGGAGAGTGCGACTGCAGCCCTGGATGGACGGGACTCTTCTGCACTCAGCGTACGCCTCACTCACACACACACACACACACACACACACACACACACACACACACACACACACACACACACACTCACACACACACTCACACACTCACACACACACACACACACACTCACACACACACACACACACACACACACACACTCACACACTCACACACACACACACACACACACTCACACACACACACACACACACACACACACACACTCACACACTCACACACTCACACACACACACACACACACACACACACACACACACACACACACATAAGGGAAACAGTGATACACTCTCTGGCTACAAGTGAGAGCACATCATCGATTGGCTCTCACTTCTTGCAGTGGAGTCACAGAGTTCCCCTGTTTTGAATGTCTCATACTTGCACCTCCATCTGGTGGCAGATAAAAAAACTACATCCTTAAAGACATTCATTCCTTTCTTTGATTCCTTCCTCCTTTCCTTCATCTTCGTCGAGTTCGCTGCCACCCAAGTAGCTTCCTAGTAGGTTTCCTTTGTTTCAGGAATGTTTTTCTGACCCCATCATTTTCACAGCTGTAGTTCAGTTCAGTTAGTTCAGACCAGGCGGCAACCTCCGGTTCTGCCGAGTGAAGTTAAAGCTTCATGTGTTAAAGCTGCATTCTCTCTAGTGTCCACCAGGGGGCGACTCCTCTGGTTCTATAGAAGTCTATGAGAAAATGACTCTACTTCTCTCTTGATTTATTACCTCAGTAAACATTGTAAACATGAGTTTATGGTCTCAATCTCTAGTTTCAAGTCTTCTTCAATACAGCATGATGTTCATTTAGTACATTATGGTCCATTTAGAGTCAATAAAATAGGTCAGTAAGCGGTGAATTGAGAAGCTTTTACGTGTCTTAAAAACAGCGGTTGCTAACAAGAGTTTAAATGAGACGACTAAACGTCATCACTAGAACACTAGTCCTCTTTTAGCTTCGTGGTTTAGTGGGTTTAGTGGTTTAGTGGTTTTAGTGGTTTAGTGGTTTAGTGGTTTAGTGGTTTTAGTGGTTTAGTGGTTTAGTGGTTTAGTGGTTTAGTGGTTTAGTGGTTTTAGTGGTTTAGTGGTTTAGTGGTTTTAGTGGTTTAGTGGTTTAGTGGTTTAGTGGTTTTAGTGGTTTAGTGGTTTAGTGGTTTAGTGGTTTAGTGGTTTTAGTGGTTTAGTGGTTTAGTGGTTTAGTGGTTTAATGGTTTAGTGGTTTAGTGGTTTAGTGGTTTAGTGGTTTAGTGGTTTAATGGTTTAATGGTTTAGTGGTGTAGCCAAATTATCCAAACAAACATCACAAGTTTTTTTTTTTTTTAGCGACCATTGCATTGTAAAATAAAGTAATAATAAGTACATATATAAGTACATATATAAGTAGATATATAAGTACATATATAAGTACATATATGAGTACATATATGAGTACATATATAAGTACATATATAAGTACATATATAAGTACATATATAAGTACATATATGAGTACATATATAAGTACATATATAAGTACATATATAAGTACATATATGAGTACATATATAAGTACATATATAAGTACATATATAAGTACATATATAAGTATAAAGGGTCCAAACTGACCCAGAAACACATTCGATCTAATGGATGTTTACAACAGTTATGGCCACATTAGTATATATTTCTGGGTTTGTCTACAACCTGTGTGAATGTCTTGTTCCTTGATTTGTTGGAGTCTGCTGCTGCGTCACCAGAAACAAGAAGGCCGACAGACAAACAACCGCTCTATAGAGACTTCAGGAGTTTAAATCTGCCTAAAATGCAAACTGAGTTTGGTTTAATCTGCAGAGAAGATCCTCGTTAGTCCCACTGTGACAGAACAGATTAGCCAATCACAGAAAAGCTGCTTCCGTCTCCAGATTGGTGGCTCAGCTCTCAGGTCTGAAGAGTGGAACAGCCGAGGTATGAAAGCCTCTTTTAGACAACATGACCGTAGTAAATGTACGTTTCTCTCCAGGCTGTCCGACTGGTTTCTACGGCTCCCAGTGTGCCGAAGTGTGTCGCTGTCAGAACGGGGCGGACTGCGACCACATCAGCGGACAGTGTTCCTGCAGGACGGGCTTCATAGGACAAAGCTGTGAGCTCAGTGAGTGTTTGCATGATCTGTGTACGTCAGCACATCTTTGTTGTTGTTGACGTCAGTTCACTTTTAACTTATTCATTTATTAACTTCTTAATCCAGAGTGTCCTGCGGGGACGTTTGGTTACGGCTGCCAGCAGCTGTGTGAGTGTATGAACAACGGCACCTGTGACTACGTGACGGGAACCTGCTACTGCAGCATCGGCTTCAAAGGCATCCGCTGTGACCAGGGTACCAGTCTATATGAACCAGTCTCAGTGTAGTCCTGGTCCTCTCTATGAACCAGTATCAGTCTAGTCCTGGTCCTCTATATGAACCAGTCTCAGTGTAGTCCTGATCCTCTATATGAACCAGTGTCAGTGTAGTCCTGATCCTCTATATGAACCAGTCTCAGTGTAGTCCTGGTCCTCTATATGAACCAGTCTCAGTGTAGTCCTGATCCTCTATATGAACCAGTGTCAGTGTAGTCCTGATCCTCTATATGAACCAGTCTCAGTGTAGTCCTGATCCTCTATATGAACCAGTCTCAGTGTAGTCCTGATCCTCTATATGAACCAGTCTCAGTGTAGTCCTGGTCCTCTATATGAACCAGTCTCAGTGTAGTCCTGATCCTCTATATGAACCAGTGTCAGTGTAGTCCTGATCCTCTATATGAACCAGTCTCAGTGTAGTCCTGATCCTCTATATGAACCAGTCTCAGTCTAGTCCTGGTCCTCTATATGAACCAGTCTCAGTGTAGTCCTGGTCCTCTATATGAACCAGTCTCAGTCTAGTCCTGGTCCTCTATATGAACCAGTCTCAGTCTAGTCCTGGTCCTCTATATGAACCAGTCTCAGTCTAGTCCTGGTCCTCTATATGAACCAGTCTCAGTCTAGTCCTGGTCCTCTATATGAACCAGTCTCAGTGTAGTCCTGATCCTCTATATGAACCAGTCTCAGTGTAGTCCTGGTCCTCTATATGAACCAGTCTCAGTCTAGTCCTGGTCCTCTATATGAACCAGTCTCAGTGTAGTCCTGATCCTCTATATGAACCAGTCTCAGTGTGGTCCTGATCCTCTATATGAACCAGTCTCAGTGTAGTCCTGATCCTCTATATGAACCAGTCTCAGTGTAGTCCTGGTCCTCTATATGAACCAGTCTCAGTGTAGTCCTGATCCTCTATATGAACCAGTCTCAGTGTGGTCCTGATCCTCTATATGAACCAGTCTCAGTGTAGTCCTGATCCTCTATATGAACCAGTGTCAGTGTAATCCTGATCCTCTATATGAACCAGTCTCAGTGTAGTCCTGATCCTCTATATGAACCAGTGTCAGTGTAGTCCTGATCCTCTATATGAACCAGTCTCAGTTTAGTCCTGATCCTCTATATGAACCAGTGTCAGTGTAGTCCTGATCCTCTATATGAACCGGTCTCAGTTTAGTCCTGATCCTCTATATGAACCGGTCTCAGTGTAGTCCTGATCCTCTATATGAACCAGTATCAGTGTAGTCCTGATCCTCTATATGAACCAGTCTCAGTGTAGTCTTGATCCTCTATATGAACCAGTCTCAGTGTAGTCCTGATCCTCTATATGAACCAGTCTCAGTTTAGTCCTGATCCTCTATATGAACCAGTATCAGTGTAGTCCTGATCCTCTATATGAACCAGTCTCAGTTTAGTCCTGATCCTCTATATGAACCAGTATCAGTGTAGTCCTGATCCTCTATATGAACCAGTCTCAGTGTAGTCCTGATCCCCTATATGAACCAGTCTCAGTTTAGTCCTGATCCTCTATATGAACCAGTCTCAGTTTAGTCCTGATCCTCTATATGAACCAGTCTCAGTGTAGTCCTGATCCCCTATATGAACCAGTCTCAGTGTAGTCCTGATCCTCTATATGAACCAGTCTCAGTGTAGTCCTGATCCTCTATATGAACCGGTCTCAGTTTAGTCCTGGTCCTCTATATGAACCGGTCTCAGTGTAGTCCTGATCCTCTATATGAACCGGTCTCAGTTTAGTCCTGATCCCCTATATGAACCAGTCTCAGTTTAGTCCTGATCCTCTATGTGAACTCCTTCAGTAAACGAGACCATCAGAGAGAAGATGGTCTGTTTCTATATCCACAGGAGAACCAGAACCAGGACTGAGGGGCAGGCTGTCCCCTCTGTTACCCTGCTGCAGTAGAATGAGAGGTTTTCTGAAGGGGGTCTGGTTCTCGGAGGCACTACCACTTTAGTCCACAGGGACGAGAAGACCAACACGAGCAGAAAGTTCCTCATAGCAGCTTTCATATGAGGATTGGTTGAAGCTATACTGTTAGTTCAGGAGTTCAGGAGTTCACCTGTTCCCCGTTCCCCTCAGCGGCCCTGATGATGGAGGAACTGAACCCCTACACCAAGATCAGCCCGGCTCTGGCTTCAGAGCGCCAGTCAGCCGGCGCCGTCCTGGGCATCATCTTCCTGCTGCTGCTCATCATGGCCATGCTCAGCCTGGTGGTCTGGTTCCGCTACCGGCAGAGAGAGAAAGGCCACCACGTGCCGAGCGTCACCTACACGCCGGCCCTGCAGATCAACTCCACCGACTACTCCCTCTCAGGTAAAGACCTCCGGATCTCTGGGTGCTTTGCTTTTTCCTCCAGGGGGCTTTCTTCCTTCATACATCCGAGCAGACTGGACCACCTGAACTACGGTTTCTTTTGTCTCAGGCTAAAGATATTAAACTTACAATGGTATCGAACAGAAAAGCAGCAAATTCTCACGTTTTAGTGGATAAAAGCAGCAAATGTTTGTCCTTTTTGCGTGATGAATTACATAAATGATTAATGAATGAATCTGTGTAGCTCTTCTCCTTCTATGAGCATCAACAGGAATAAGCTCGGTTCCAGCTGGAGTTCCTTTCTTTTTACCTGTCAGTGCGTAGATACCTGGTGCGCTGTGTGTGCGTGTGCACATGCCTGTGTGTTGTGTTGACGATGTATAAGAACATGTGCTGGTTGTGGTGACAGCAGGGCTGCAGTGCACAGGCCTGCTCTCCTCTCCAGAGTCCTCTCCCAGTAACAGCTCCGTAGGCCGATGCTTCTCCAACCCCAGCTACCGAACGCTGGGGCCCTGCAGCTACGCCGGCCACTACGCCAAGCCGGACAAGAGGGGCGCTGCCAAGGTGGGTTCAAAGGGCTTCCTCACTTGTACTTGTGCTGAACGTCTGCAGGTGTGATTTCAGCTACAGCTTGTTTTTGTAGAGACGTTTCAGATTTCAGATATACAAGGGATGTTTGTTTACGGTAAACAGATTTTCTCACTTATCTTATCCAGTCAGTTTTGGTTTAATTTGCCCAGAGTTTAAAATAGTATTCAAATTTCATTCATTGTCATTATGCAACACAGGGATGACAAACAAAACAAAAACCGCAGTACATTCCTGTAGTGCATTTGTTAAATTTGCATCATAATGAATGTAAACAGCAGCACCAAAAACATTTCTCTGGTCAGATAAAATGGCCGACATCTTCCCATTAAAAACTCAACATGAGGAAAACATCGTCCACCAACTGTGACTGTGTTTGAGCATCAAGCATCACGACGTGAACTCAGAGGTTTAGAGATCTCTGCCTTCAACTCAACACAGCTGCTGTGAATAGAACTCCATGGTGCTCACAGCAGCTTAAAGGAACAGTGTGTGAGAGTTAGTGGCCTCTAGTGGTGGAGTTGCAGATTGCAACCAACTAAATAATAATAGAAGTTATTTATTATTTAGATATGACTGAATATTGTTTCTAGAGTTAAACAGTTATGTTAACAAAAGCAAAGTCACTTCATAAAGTCATTCATATTTCAATGGAAACAAAATAAAACGACCCATCGAGTCTCCAAAAGCAAGTCAACCCCCATTGTCTTCAACAATTGTGCGTGCTCTCTAACGTGCTCTCACCCTCTGTGTGTTTCCCAGATGAAGAAAAAGAAGTGCCACAGGAACAGCGCTCCAGAGTGGGGGGCCTACTGTAACCTCAGTGACATGGGTCAGTCTGCTTCCTTTGATTTCAGGACGATCCGAATGACGGTTCACAATGTTTGATTTCTGCAGAAACATTGAAGGACGGTCTGTATTCTGACGCTGCAGCTTTAAAGTTGCAGCTGATCACATGAACACGTTAGAATCAAATCATTCTATTGTTATTTAATTGTATTTAATGAAACTATCCCCCGAAATTTGGCCAGATTTTGGCCACAAAGACAAATCGTGTTTTCATCCCGTTTGAATTACACACATGATGTTTGTCAATTTAAAAGATCATTTAAAAACAAGTCTGTTTGTCATATTTGTCGTAGCATCATTTAGTTTGGTGTGAAGCTGGTCAGTGAACTGCATCTCTGGTCTCGCACAATCTACGTCACCAACATAGCTAGACGAGCTATATTGATCTGTATTGATCCACAGTAACGGAGTACAAATACTCAAGAGTACATAGAAGTAGTTCTTTCTTTTCTCTGGTTTCTGTGCAGGTGTTTACTGCATCGACCGGCGCTACAGCTACCACGTGGAGCCGCGCTACAGAGGTACAGTGAGAGGGCGGAGTCATCCCGCGTGACCTCATCAACCTCCGACCCCTCAGCCAATCCTCTTGCTCGAACAGTTCCCCTCGGCCAATGACTGCCCAGCTTGCATTTTGAACCTCGTACTGCAGTTTTTTTTTGTTTCTTTTAAACCAAATGTAAAATTATGTTTGACTGGAATTCACATGTGATCATATGTGAGAGGAAATCAAATCAGAAACAGAGAAGATAATGAGCAGGAAGTCGAACATTCCTTTGTTTAAAATGTTAAAGTTCCCAAAGAAAACTTATTTTGGGGTAAATGTTTATGAAATGTAGAACATTTACATTTGATTTAAATGCAGCAGCCATTAAAAAGCATAGAGTCCTCTAGTTATTAGCCTACATCTAAATACATACACGTCTACATGTACAGTAGTGTGACTTACTCAAAATGCAATGAACACACCAAAGGTAGGAATCTATCAGAAGTAGAAGTAGAACAGAGATGAACAGAGTTCTGTAACTCTTCATGAGAGAAGAGCAGATTCTTCCTTCAAAAGGAGGAAGAGATTTTACTCACCTGTGAAGTTGGGAGTGTTGTTTTTGAATAATTAAAGTTTAAACGTGGATGAGACGGCGCTGTGTGCAGCATGAATAACCCTCTGGGATCCACGCCTGTACCTGAATGCTCCGTGTCCTTGAATGCAACGCTTGTAACTGATGTTGTTTACATGTTATTTTGTGTCTCTGCAGGACGAATCCGACTCCTCTGTGTGTTGTTCCTTCTCTGCTTCGACCCCCATCACTCCCACAACTCACCCGGGGGGGTCTTCCTGTTCAATAACCGAATGCTGTGTCTTTTCTTCTGTTTGAACTGCCTTTGAATGTTGATGTTGTCCTTGCAGTGAAACCTTTGTTGTCTCTAACATGTGTGTTTATTACAGGATGAGTCTGGTGATTCCCAAATGTGGATTAATCCGCCGCTAAAAATAGTCCCTAACAAACGCCCTTTTTCCTCCCGTTTGTTTGATTAAAGAACTACAGTGACCAGCTGTTTTAGGAAATAGGATTTTAGGAGAGTCTTTAGAAGTTTAGAATAGTTTTGTGAGAAAGTTAGATTTTTTGACAAATGAGATAAATAACGGCAGCTTCATCCTCTAAAAGCAGAATCTACAGAAATGTGTTGGAGGCAGCAGTATGATGGAGAGCGTACAGTGGACAGACCTTCAATGACAGTATTTCATAACAGCTCCATGTGAAGGAGTCACAGAGCGTCGTCTCTCCACACATGAAGGTTTGACGCTCTTTATCTTCCAGACTACATGAAGGGCTCGTTGTCCAGCACCTGCTCCCTCAACAGTGAAAACCCGTACGCCACCATCAACGACGCGCCCGCCGCCTGCAAGCACTCCGAGAGCAGCTACGTGGAGATGAAGTCGCCGGGTCACCAAGATCACATGACCCACTGCTGCTCCGCCGCCATCGTGGCCACCACGGCCACCGCGCCCGCCAAGAACGTCTACGACATGGGTACGTTTACGTCATGGGGGGGGGTTAGCTTGTCACTGTTTCGATCACATTTTCCTCCGATTTTATTTTTAAACTTTAAATTTTATTCCCACATAAAGACAAGGGCAATATGTAAATATATTTAATATTTAAATTCTAAAATATAAGTAAACTTAACCACAGACGGTAACACAAAGTAAACAATCAAATAATTAATTTGAAGCAAATGACTGTACGGTAAAAAAAAACTGAAAATCTACATTATGCATTTAATCCTTACTGAGTTAAATCTTTTAACCAACATCAGTCCTGATCATAACTACCAAATATTTCTTAATTTTCTGATTTTTAAGCCTTCAAATTTGTGTTTGTTTACATAATGCCACCGTTATTTTTTATAGAAGAAAAAAAACACAACCGTTGAATAATTTTCTGTACACTAAATGCTAGGGGTTTTATTTTTTCGTAGTGTAGGATACGTCAAAGATTAGCAACAACATGGATTTTGATGCAGTGCTCCATAATACAGCAGTGATGCCCCTAGTGGACACCAGGAGAATAACATGTATTAACTCTATAATACAGTAGTGATGCCTCTAGTGGACACCAGGAGAATAACATGTATTATCTCTATAATACAGTAGTGATGCCCCTAGTGGACACCAGGAGAATAACATGTATTATCTCTATAATACAGCAGTGATGCCCCTAGTGGACACCAGGAGAATAACATGTATTATCTCTATAATACAGCAGTGATGCCTCTAGTGGACACCAGGAGAATAACATGTATTATCTCTATAATACAGTAGTGATGCCTCTAGTGGACACTAAGAGAATAACATGTATTATCTCTATAATACAGTAGTGATGCCTCTAGTGGACACTAAGAGAATAACATGTATTATCTCTATAATACAGTAGTGATGCCCCTAGTGGACATTAAGAGAATAACATGTATTATCTCTATAATACAGCAGTGATGCCTCTAGTGGACACTAAGAGAATAACATGTATTATCTCTATAATACAGCAGTGATGCCTCTAGTGGACACTAAGAGAATAACATGTATTATCTCTATAATACAGCAGTGATGCCTCTAGTGGACATTAAGAGAATAACATGTATTATCTCTATAATACAGCAGTGATGCCTCTAGTGGACACTAAGAGAATAACATGTATTATCTCTATAATACAGCAGTGATGCCTCTAGTGGACACTAAGAGAATAACATGTATTATCTCTATAATACAGTAGTGATGCCTCTAGTGGACACTAAGAGAATAACATGTATTATCTCTATAATACAGCAGTGATGCCTCTAGTGGACACTAAGAGAATAACATGTATTATCTCTATAATACAGCAGTGATGCCTCTAGTGGACACTAAGAGAATAACATGTATTATCTCTATAATACAGCAGTGATGCCTCTAGTGGACACCAGGAGAATAACATGTATTATCTCTATAATACAGCAGTGATGCCTCTAGTGGCCACCAGGAGAATAACATGTATTATCTCTATAATACAGCAGTGATGCCTCTAGTGGACACCAGGAGAATAACATGTATTATCTCTATAATACAGCAGTGATGCCTCTAGTGGCCACCAGGAGAATAACATGTATTATCTCTATAATACAGCAGTGATGCCTCTAGTGGACACCAGGAGAATAACATGTATTATCTCTATAATACAGCAGTGATGCCTCTAGTGGACACTAAGAGAATAACATGTATTATCTCTATAATACAGTAGTGATGCCTCTAGTGGACACTAAGAGAATAACATGTATGATCTCTATAATACAGCAGTGATGCCTCTAGTGGACACTAAGAGAATAACATGTATTATCTCTATAATACAGCAGTGATGCCTCTAGTGGACACCAGGAGAATAACATGTATTATCTCTATAATACAGTAGTGATGCCTCTAGTGGACACCAAGAGAATAACATGTATTATCTCTATAATACAGCAGTGATGCCCCTAGTGGACACCAGGAGAATAACATGTATTATCTCTATAATACAGCAGTGATGCCTCTAGTGGACACCAGGAGAATAACATGTATTATCTCTATAATACAGCAGTGATGCCTCTAGTGGACACTAAGAGAATAACATGTATTATCTCTATAATACAGCAGTGATGCCTCTAGTGGACACTAAGAGAATAACATGTATTATCTCTATAATACAGCAGTGATGCCTCTAGTGGACACTAAGAGAATAACATGTATTATCTCTATAATACAGTAGTGATGCCTCTAGTGGACACTAAGAGAATAACATGTATTATCTCTATAATACAGCAGTGATGCCTCTAGTGGACACCAGGAGAATAACATGTATTATCTCTATAATACAGCAGTGATGCCTCTAGTGGACACCAGGAGAATAACATGTATTATCTCTATAATACAGCAGTGATGCCTCTAGTGGACACTAAGAGAATAACATGTATTATCTCTATAATACAGTAGTGATGCCTCTAGTGGACACCAAGAGAATAACATGTATTATCTCTATAATACAGCAGTGATGCCCCTAGTGGACACCAGGAGAATAACATGTATTATCTCTATAATACAGTAGTGATGCCTCTAGTGGACACTAAGAGAATAACATGTATTATCTCTATAATACAGCAGTGATGCCTCTAGTGGACACCAGGAGAATAACATGTATTATCTCTATAATACAGCAGTGATGCCTCTAGTGGACACCAGGAGAATAACATGTATGATCTCTATAATACAGCAGTGATGCCTCTAGTGGACACCAGGAGAATAACATGTATTATCTCTATAATACAGTAGTGATGCCCCTAGTGGACACCAGGAGAATAACATGTATTATCTCTATAATACAGCAGTGATGCCTCTAGTGGACACTAAGAGAATAACATGTATTATCTCTATAATACAGCAGTGATGCCTCTAGTGGACACTAAGAGAATAACATGTATTATCTCTATAATACAGCAGTGATGCCTCTAGTGGACACCAGGAGAATAACATGTATTATCTCTATAATACAGTAGTGATGCCCCTAGTGGACACCAGGAGAATAACATGTATTATCTCTATAATACAGTAGTGATGCCCCTAGTGGACACCAGGAGAATAACATGTATTATCTCTATAATACAGCAGTGATGCCCCTAGTGGACACCAGGAGAATAACATGTATTATCTCTATAATACAGTAGTGATGCCCCTAGTGGACACCAGGAGAATAACATGCAATGAACCTTTATTTATTTAGGTCTTGCAAGGGATGACTATTTAAATTGTCTGTAAATCTGAAATGTTTTTTTGATTCGTCGATTAACTGATTAGTCTTTTGAATATCACAAGTTAGTGTTGGTTACGTTCTGTCCAACAAAGAGTCAAACGATATTCAGTTTACAATAATATAAAAATATAAAAGAAATGAGATGAGAATGAAATGATAAAGTTATCAAAAATGATGAAAGAAACTGATTTCATGTCGACTGACTAACTGAAATCCCTCCTCTCTCTCTCTCTCTCTCCCAGAACCAACGATCAGTATCGTGCAGGGAGCCGGCTGTGTGCTGGTTCCCAGTTACTCTCAGAACCCGTACGACCTGCCCAGAAACAGCCACATCCCGAGCCACTACGACCTGCTGCCGATGCGCCCGAGTCCGTCCCACAGCCACAGCCTCACCCTGCACAGCCACAGCCCCCCGCTGCCCGGCAGCCCCACCAGCTCGCTGCTCTAGACCCCCCCCCCCCCCCCCCTCCCCCGCCCCAGACTGGACTGGATACTGGACCAGTGCTCCCAGGACCAGGAAACTGGTGTGTGAGAGAATCTCCTTCCTGCAGTGCTGCAACTGTTTGATATTTTATCACTGTATTATATCCAATCAATACTTCATATGTGTGTTGTATTGTAAAGTCCCTCTCATCAATGTCAACAGAGGGAAATATAAACACACACAAAGTGTTACCTTTTTTCTCTGGTACGCTGATGTGCATCAGAAGAAGGAAAGTCGAGGACGATCGTAATGGAAAAGCAAAGAGACTTAACTACTACTGTAAATGTATGTGGGTGGGATTGTTGAGACCGAGGCCCACTTTGGATCCACCAGACCTGGACAATGAGGAAGCATCACACGGCATCATGTCTCCCGTACAGTGAGAAAAAGGTGCTCATTACTCCTTAAAAGTATGTGAAGAAGTGCAGCCTGGTCAGATCTACACTACCTGTATAATTCTGGTATTTTTACACATCGTTTCTTATTTCCTGTTTACATATTTAAAGATCCTGACGGGATCCATATTTTCTCTCTGAAAAGTTATCTTTTTGTATGTACTGTAGACAGAGTACACTTACTGTGCACTAGTATTTATTATTGTGATTTTTAAAATTTTGTTGTGTCAAGCTTAATACACGTGCATGCCAAAGATTATTCAAGATATAATATTTAGCCAGGAATACCCTTATTATGTCCTTTCATTGATTATTGTCATCTGACTGTCTCAACATGGGAGCCACTCCGATCTGAAACATGCTTTTTGGGAACATGTGCTGCAACGAACGATCATTCTCATTGCTGATTAATGTTCAGATTATTATTTCCAATTAAGCGATTAATTGTCGTTTTAAGATTTTCAGTTACAGTCACATGAGGGGAAGAAAAGCAGCAAATTTCTACACGTTTTTTCGGGGCTTTTTAAGCTAATTTTACGTAGAGGCCAAACGGTGGAATTACAACTTTCTGGTCTGTCACGTGATGCCATGTGGCCCAAAAATACTTTTTCCCATTGACTTACATTGGGAAAGAGATATCTGTCATTTTTTTTGGAGGTGAATCACCTCCAAGTCCGAACACTTGAATAGCCCTTATTTAAATCATTATGTCCTGAAAGTTGTTGTTGAGTTATTTTCTTTCCTCCGTTTATGTGAATGAGATTGTGGGAGGCGGGGCTAAAGAAAACCCCAGTGCGCTTTCTCTATGGACCCCAAAATGAGGAAGATCCGGGTAATTTTAGCTGAATTTTATACTCGGAAGTTGAACTTTTTTTGCTTCACTCACCACTGAGTAACTTATAGGAATGAACGTTGCGCCGCCTCCAACGCTGAATCCAGTTTATATATTCATGGGTTGTTTTGTTTCTGGTTCACAACCTCCTCTTCTTCTTCTTCTACTCTGTTTACTGGCGGATTAAAGCCATGTGTAGCCTAAAGAGCAAACTTCTTACCAAACTACACTGTAGCTGAGTTTATTCTCTCCAAACCACTTGATGGAAACACGTCAAATTCACATTTTCTTTCTTGCAACATTTCAAATAGTTTGCTTAAAATTTTGCGTCACGATTGAATTTGAAACACGTTTAATGAATTAATGTCATTACAGAATCACTGGATTTCTGTTTCCAAACATAATGAAAATGTGTTTCTAATCTCATTGTTGCAACTGTTTCTCACATTACATATGAAACAGAGACGTACTTTTTCAAACAGGTTACTATTGTTAAAAATGCTGACAATTATACATTTGGCAAATAGCAATAACATGTTGACATTCAGATGCAAACAGCTTTGTTGACCCATGTATTTGTTTTCCTACTTTTGTTCCATTTTGCTCTAATGTTATCTTGCGCGTACGTCTTTCCTCCCACTTTGATCCAAACAATAGTTTCAGCTTCAGTAGATGTATCGAGTGCTGCGTGTTGGTCTTTTTGTTTCAAGCCCTAAACTCAATAAAGTTGTCGTAGCTCAGGGGAGTGGTGTCATGTCTTGTTAGGTAGCAGCTGACGTTTAATAATCATCATAATATTTAAACAACTGTGGTCGTCAGAATTGGAGATATACAATAATGTGTCGTCTGCATAAAAGTTGACATGTTGAGTTTGTATTAAGTGTCTGTCATAAAATCGCCCAGACTAAATCGTTATTATTGGCCCTTTAATTAGCCCCCTAGGCCTTTTTTTGGCTTCTGCTCGAAAATACTATACCCATACTCAAAGGGGCCTTACTCTCTAACTACAAGGACTATTTGAATAATTTCAATTTATTAATAACATTCAAGGGGGTGAGCTTTGGTGAGAGGTGTAAATATTGTGTATATGTTACTGGTTAATAGCAAATGAAGATGGAACACAGCTCCACTTTGAAAATGTCAGGTTCGCCTGGTGAAAAAGCACTATTATTGATAATACTATATGAATATATGTCAAATTAAGCCTATAAACCACCCAGCATCATAGCAAACAATGACAGTAGTCATACAAAAAAGAATTGGAGTGAATAGAGTGAAGTAGGCCAGAGCAAGAGACATAAACGTACGAAAGGTCACGAAAGGTCGTCATTGAACACTAACGCTCTTTAACAGAGCAAAACACCACGACACAACAGTCTGTGACACATAAACAATTTGTAACACTAATAATTGTACATTTATAAAATGTTACCCCTGAGCTGCATGCTGGGTACAGCTCACTCGCCTGCTAGCACAACAGTCTGCTAACAGCTTGGAGGCTCCGTTGCTCCAGTAACGTTACATTAAAGAACAGAACAGAGCGATGCGGGATGAACAAAGACAGACAGAGCGATGCGGGATGAACAAAGACAGACCGGAGATGCACCGATAGAGTTTGACACATATGCAACGCTGATTACCGTAATATGTGTGGTATTTGTTATAAATGTACGTTGGTGCATAGAGGGTGATAAGAAGCTGTACAGGGAGGGACTTAGGACCCAGGGGAATGTAGGTGAAGGAAACCGGAAGAGATGGAAGACACGCCACACAAACAGCTGTTCACCGCTCGTCACAGTCCTGCAGACCAGGGATTCTCAACTGGTGGGTCGTAGCGGACCCGTTTTCAGTGGGTCGCGGGCCTTTACTTTATGCAGCGGAGTTATTCACCCTCCTTTCCAGAATTTACGGCACTTACCGACCAATGCGTTGTAAATCACGTCACGTGATGCAGTTTAGCCAATCAAATAAGGATATTCTGATACGTTTCCTGACTCCAGTGAGATGTACCCACACCGTGACACAGGGGGGAGAGACGAGGAAAGACTTCACAGAGCAGAGCTCTTATTGTGAAAGTTAATTATCTTTATAATGTCTACAAAGAATCAAATTGTTATAAAGACCACAGTCCTTAACCTATACACTAAAAACACTGTTATAAAAATGTCTGCTCCATGTATTAATGCGCGATAAACTATGCATTAATGCGAGGAAAAAAAATACCGTGATATGATATACCGTGACACTGGTATAATCTTACAAAATACCGCCTAGCCCTAATTTGGCGTTAGTCATGGAAAACGCTGTGTCCAAATGTAAACTGCTCAAACTGAGATATTTAATATTCTCACACAGACTTAAAACATTGCTTTTAGGATCAAAAGTCTAGTCCAGTAGATGTTTTCCTTTGACCCTAAAGTATATTGACATGGACGGTTGCAAAAACAGAGCAGCTCATAAACATCGAAAGTTAAAAACAAGATGTTTGCAAAAGAAAAAAATAAATGCCACAAAGAAAGAATGGTTTATTTTCTTGCATATCCCCTAAAAAATATACTAATTAGGAATATTGTACTTTTTTTTTTTTTTTATATTTTATTGTATTTTTATTTTAATTTCTATTTTACATTTGTTTGTTGTTTATGCAGCAAACAAAAGCAATGCCTGTCCTGTGTCAGATTCTGTATCCGCTTCTTGTCCATATATTTCATGTGATGTGAATGTAATGATAATAATGTCCACACTGTTACTTGTGTCGCTAATTATCACAGTTTGTTGCTTGATATGAAACCACAGTAACAAAATGTTACGACAGTTCCCGTTTCAACCGGAGAGAGGGAAATTCGTCCCAAAGCTTGCGACTACAGACCACATAGTGGGAGTCATGTTGTCACTGATTGGACCTCTTAGTTCAAGTCCTCTGGAGCCACATGTGTCCAATCATTGCTCTCCTTCAGTCTGAGCAATAACAAACACCTGTTGGGCCTTTAAGGTTCCCACCCGTCCTGATTAATTAGCTTTGTATCGCTCAGTGAAGACTTTGTAATTTGGTGCTGATTAAAAGGGGAAAGTGGAGATAATGTCCTCAGACAAAACGAGTGGTAAGTACGCTCTCATTAATTTCAGTTTGAGAGAAAGAAAAAGTCAATTGTATTGAATTGAACACTGAAAATAGATACAGTTGTTCCGGAGGCGATTCATTACACAAACTGCTGTTTGAATTTCAATCAGGGATGTTATTGATTGTAAATGATTAACCCGTTGGAGGTTTCTTCTCAGATCACCTGTCGGCTCATAATTAAGAACTGAGAGCAGCTTCCTGCTTTTCTGCTCTCGGCCAATCAGGATGTGACATCGTCTTCTCTTTAGGGCTTAAGAGAGGACGACAACTGAACACCGAGGACACTCTGATCCTTCACGTCAGTTCAGATCATTTCAGCAGATTCAGACAGAAACTCTGGTCTTTAGGTGCTGTTTGAAAACTAACTTTTTCTGATTTGAGGCAGATTTTTAAGCGTTGTGAAGACGAGCTGGAGTGAATATTAAGTTACCTGCATCAGGACAGATGCATTTGTTTTTTATTATTTAGGGTTGTTTGCAGTTTTTTTTTTATATTTCTGTATTCTGTGGTTGGACCTTCTTCTTGATCAGCTGATCACACACACCGGTAGAGAAGCTGTCCCGGATGTTGTGGCTGCAGTAATGTACTCTCTAGTTTACGGGCAAAATGCACCGAATTCAAGTGAAGAGTCACCTTATTTTTTGATTTGTACATTAGTAGGAACGAAGCACAGTGTAGATGTGAAAGCAGTGCTTGTTGATTTAAAGGAACAGCGTGATGCATTTAGGGGGATCTATTGGCAGAAATCAAATAGATTAATAATTATGTTTTCTTTAATTACCTTGAAATGAGAATCGTGTTTTCGTTACCTTTTAGAATGAGCCGTTTATATCTACATATACACAGCGGGTCTTCTTCAGAGTCCGCCATGTTTCTACGGTAGCCCAGAAGGGACAAACCAAACACTGAGTCTAGAGAAAGACTTTCATGTTTTCACGTCGGCCACCATAGTTCTCCTACAGGACGAAGTTTTAGTTGGTTGCAATCTGCCATTTCACCGCTAGATGGCACCAGATCCTAAACACTAGACCTTTAAAGTGCAATTAAAGTATTTTGTCCCCTAGTAGTGAGTGTTTTATATTCCTACTAGATATGCCATCTTATCCCATTGTTAGCCTGTATATTCTTATCTGCATTCTTCGTGATGGAATAAACTACACCTTAAGTGTTACCATTGAGTGAATGTAAGAACATCAAGTAAAATACAAGCTCATATAAAGGTTTATGACTGGTGCGCTTTATTATGATGAACTGATAACTTAAGATATAGACACAATTGTACAATTTATCAATCTGTACAAAACATAAAACCATTCATTTTGACCCCCCTCTCACATTTAACCCCTTCGAATCCGTTGAAATGACATTTTCACTCTGAACACGTTTCACACTGGAATTACAGTCAGTTATAGAGTTCAATATAGTAAAAAAAAAAGAAAAAATACACGTCTTAAAAAAACACAGAACAATGGAGGTACATGGACAGGATCAGAAATCATATTTCCAGAAGGGGAGGAAATCGTCCACAGATTGCCAGCTACGTGAGTCTGGAGAGGCTCGGCTGGCGGCGCCGTCTGTTCCAGAAAAAAAAAACGCCATTGGCACCGCCAGCCGAGGTTCACTCGCTCCAGAGCTACCCGCTGCCTCTAAACGGGCGCACACACCACGTTCAGGCATTCTACACGTCCGCTAACACCATCGGGCAACAATTAGCTTGTCATGCTAGCTAGCCTAGCTTAGCCTAGCTTAGCCTAGCCTAAAGCTCAGCCGATTTCACGGGACAGTAAATGTTAGCTACATAAGGCGATACGACACGGAGTTGCAGTCGTAACAGAAAGCCATGCATTGTGTTGAAGTCAGAGGCAGCTCGGTGTACGTAGGTGTAATGTGACGGGGGCGGGGGGGGCGGGGGGTACGATGGCGAGTCGTTAGCGGGTGAATGAGACACGCGGTGAAAGGGAGGCACCAGACGTTGGCAAGAATGTGGCTGAAAAGTGTTTCCTTGACTCCTTCATCCGAACCCTTTCTCTGTCAGAGGAGTCGAGTTTGTTTGTTTTGAAAAGTGGTGTTTTTAAAAAACGAGGTCCAGATTCTCCCATTGTGCAGTAAAAACAAACAAGAAAGCGTGTTTAACTGTTGAGGTTTGGGTGCCCGATTGTTTCCTTTTCCTACTTCCTCTCAGGTGTCTCCTAACTACAGTGCTGTGGTTACATGCGAAGCATAACGTTTGATTATAATATAAGAGAACGCTGTGATTTAATTCCTTCATTTGCTATAGAGGTGCACAAAGAAACACAAAATCCAAACAGCCATGTGCTAGTTTCTGCATAGTTGTAGTCAAATATGGACGCGTTGTTCGATCAGGAAGTCCTTCCCGGGATAATGGTGACGATCTCCGTATGAAGCCACGCTAACAGTCGGACAACGTGAGCGTTCGGCTTTTAAAACTACAGGCGATGACGGGGGTTCCACTTCGGAGTCCAGATTTAAAATCTTTCACCTGGTAAAACATGCAGCGCAGCAGAGCGGCCATCTTTCTTTTTCTTAAGACATGCGAAGCCGCTGAACTGAAGCTCGACAAATGCAAAAAAACATACGACAAAAACAAAAACGGTTCTACGTTTCATTAGCTCCACGCTGTGCTCGATACAATCCACGTGGTTTTTCCAAAACAGTAAATTGCACTAGGGGGGGGGGGAGGGGGCTAACATGACATAACTTCAGAGCAACTTCGATGTGCTTTAAATTCATATCTAGTAGTAGATATATGAACCGAGACAAGAGAAGAAGAGATCATAAAAATGTGGAAAAAATCAGCACAAAGTATGAAGAAAAACAAATCACATTCATATATTAAGACATTTTCGTGACACGTCAGCGCATCTACAGTAATGAAATCTAAAGTGATATGAAATGCCTGCTGTCCTGCAGTAGCCTAACGACAGAGGGGCTCTGCTTGGGGTGGGGGGGGTCACCCCACGCGGTGACTTCTTATACTGGGATGTATTTACCTGGGGGGGCGGGGCTTGGGGGAAGGGGGCGGGGCTAGATGTTCTGACAGCACTGCATCTTTGGTTTGTTCTCGGTGGGCTGCACCTGGATGTTGACCACGTTGTTGCTGGGCGACATGTCGCTCTCCTGGCGCTCCGACATCTGCTTCTGGGAGACGATGCGGTAGATCTCTGGGGGGGGGGGGGGGGGGGGGACAGCGTCATGTAGGGTTACAATCTGCTACGACAGTTTGTTCTTCATCTCATGTCACGATAACTCTGGACGAAATAATCACGACAATCATCCAAAAAATATATGATTAAGAGTTTTAAAATGCCACAAAAACTGGAATTACTTCAGTTAAATCACATCATTTATTAATGAACATAACTTTTGGTGAAATATTAAATAAGGTAATCATGAATAATAAGGTTTCCCTTTATGAATAAAAGGATGAATTCATTTAAAAAATGGAATTTAGATGATTTATTGTGAGTTTATTGACACATCTTTTTTCTGAATTATCTTTTAATTTGCATATCTTCTAGCGGACATCGTGTTTCTATAAGCATTCAGTTTGTAGCTCATAATCTCAGCTACACTCAACGCTTTTATGCTTTTTGCAAACAAAATATGTAGTTTTGTTTTGTTCATGAATCTCTTTGATTTCTTCATTTGAAAACATTAAATAAAGTTATGATGCAAAGTTCTGTAAGTATTTTATAATAAATATCAGAGAAAAGTATTTTTGGTCTTCGAATTATTTCATCTTTTTACTATTAAAGTTATTTTTAAAACAATTTAAAGAGTAAAATTCAGCTGTAAATGAACTGCGGTCCTGACTTAATGAGATGATTCTCTTTCCTGTTGGTGAAGCACGTGATGAGTCCTCGTGAACATTTGTAATCATTAAAACACACACACACACACACACACACACACACACACACACACACACACACACACACACACACACACACACACACACACACACACACACACACACACACACACACACACACACACACACACACACACGGTCGGTCATCTCCCTCGTGATGACTAAAGATCCTCAAAGATAAAGCAGCATGATGTCATGTAGTGAGTCTGGAGCTGCTGTGTGGTTCTGTTTCACTGTGAATCACCCTCATGAAGAAGGACCGCTGTGTGTCACTGGATGTAGAGTCTGGTGGAGGAACAGTACCTGTCAGGATGGTCTGGAAGGCCGTCTCAACGTTGGTGGAGTCCAGAGCCGACGTCTCCAGAAAAGATAAACCGTTCTTCTCTGCGGAGGAGAAAAAGAAAAGTGTTAAGCGGCGCGTTGAAATATGCATCATTCCACAGATAGCGGAGCAGTTTGACCTCAGAGACGGGAACTCGTACCAGACACCGTTTAGGCCGAGTATGAGATTAGATTCCACGTTTAGACGGCATCCCTACAAATCATTAGCCAAAAGAAATATATTAATAAATATGAATTGACATTAGAGGTGTAACGACCATTGATCCTCCTCACGGTTCATCACACATGTGAACCTCAGATTAATGACACAGTTTAACGTTAACCATCACAGTGTAAATAAAGGTTTACAATTATAACCTCCTTCTTTCCTTCCCTCCTCCTCCTCTTCACTTCCTTCCCTCCCCCTCCTTCCTCCTCCTCCTCCTTAGTTTCTAGTCTCTGATCTCTGATAATGTTACTTTGTCCAATCAGTGTTTAAACCAACAGGAGGAGAGCTAGTAACGTTAGCAGCACCGCTAACGGCTAACCAACGGAGGTTCACTTCAGGTACATGATGATGCCTTCAGGCTCTGCTCAGTGAACATGAGTACTGGCTGAAGGTACATTATAACGTTATCACGATGTGTTCACATGTCATCTGTAAAATGTAGTTTTAGTGATAAACTAGAATAAATCCAGTAGTTTGAAGATGTTTTCACGTTAATATAAAATAGATATTAGAGATGAATTATGATGTTTAACTTCTAACACGAGCTCTAAGAACATTATTATACTTCATTAAAACTAATGATGAGATGTTTTCATCAATAAAAATACAATATTATATAAGTATTCGAATTGTGTGTTTTTATAAAGAAAACAATACTATAAATGACTATAATATATATATATATCAAAGTATAACATTTAGTATTTCTGATGTTTTACTGACTTTAGAGAGTTAAATATAATAAAAGTAATAAATAGAGTCTCACCAGCGAAGGCCCGCGCCTCGTCGGTGGGAACGGCCCGGAGGTGACGCAGGTCGCTCTTGTTTCCCACCAGCATGATGACGATGTTGCTGTCGGCGTGATCCCTCAGCTCCTTCAGCCAGCGCTCCACGTTCTCATACGTTAGATGTTTGGCGATGTCGTAGACGAGGAGAGCCCCCACCGCCCCGCGGTAGTACCTGCGGCACAGAGATCCAACATTAAGAGTCGGCGTGTTGCGTCGGTGCAGCTGCATAACCGAGTCGGTGGATTGTGTTTCACAGCTCGATATCTCTGAGTGTGTGTGTCATGAAGGCACCACTACCTTCATGTGCTGCACAGGAAACGTATTATCTGTGCACTGTGGGGACGATTTAAACGACCGAACTGAGAAAAGAAATACAAAAACACACAGAAGATGGAGGAGAAGGAGGTCTAAATGGACTAAATGGACTCCGGCCCAGATTGCTCCAGAAGTGGCGCTGTGATGTTGATGCATATGGAGTTCTTTAAACTATGAGATTAAAACATCTCAACATATCTGTATGATGATACGGATGGTATTGAAGGGGGCGTCCTCCTCTGTACTCACGCTGATGTGATGGCCCGGTAGCGCTCCTGGCCAGCCGTGTCCCAGATCTGGGCCTTCACCGTCTTGCCGTCCACCTGGATGCTGCGCGTGGCGAACTCGACCCCGATGGTGCTCTTGCTCTCCAGGTTGAACTCGTTGCGGGTGAAACGAGACAGCAGGTTACTCTTCCCCACGCCCGAGTCACCGATGAGGACCACTGGGACACAGAGAGCGCGTTTGAATACCACAAATAAGAACAAAATGTACAAACTTGCATTTTAAATTACACCTGAATGCACTGATCTCACTTGATTAACGTGAGACAACATCCGGTTTCTTCAGACGAACATCCGGTTTTCAGAATAAGATGCCAACAAAGTATACATATTGCATAATGGAAATTAGATTAAATGAATTATATTCACATTAAGTATAAAACATGCTACCTGCATCTCGTGAGTTAAAGGAAAATACACCTAAATTGTGCGTAAAAGTGTCTTTATGCTTTGATTTGAGGGCTGCTGGAAATTAATAATACCTGACTGACATCAATTAAGATATTTTACTAAGCAAAAACTCTGAACTGAATTTGTACCTTCAAATGGCACATTTTTTAAATGTTTACGGTGCTATAAAAATGTTTTTCTCAAAGATTCCACACAATGACTAATACATATATGTTCAGGACAAAAATGGGTAATATCACAATATTTGAGGTGCTACAAAAATATTATTATTATTATATTATTATATTAACTATTGTTAATAGTTGTTTAAAAAATGTAATAACAACAATAAATAACCACAAAGAAATAAGAATAAAATTGAATATGATTGTCTGATTTATGTACTGCCTAATAGTCTTATTATTGCCATTTGCTCATATACTGTAAGCCTAAATAAGTATATTTATTATTTTGGTTAAATGTTATTTCAGAAGTTTCAAAAAGTGCCCCCAATTCTTTTTTAAATGCCCCTGGATTTCAGTCAGTGGCGGCTAAAATTGCCCCCGAAAAAATATGTAAATTTCCTACCCTGCTTCCAACCGTTATGTCGATCTGCACCAGATCACATCTAACCTGCACCAGATCACATCTAGCCTGCACCAGATCACATCTAACCTGCACCAGATCACATCTAACCTGCACCAGATCACATCTAACCTGCACCAGATCACATCTAACCTGCACCAGATCACATCTAACCTGCACCAGATCACATCTAGCCTGCACCAGATCACATCTAGCCTGCACCAGATCACATCTAACCTGCACCAGATCACATCTAGCCTGCACCAGATCACATCTAACCTGCACCAGATCACATCTAGCCTGCACCAGATCACATCTAACCTGCACCAGATCACATCCAGCCTGCACCAGATCACATCTAGCCTGCACCAGATCACATCTAGCCTGCACCAGATCACATCTAACCTGCACCAGATCACATCTAACCTGCACCAGATCACATCTAGCCTGCACCAGATCACATCTAACCTGCACCAGATCACATCCAACCTGCACCAGATCACATCCAGCCTGCACCAGATCACATCTAACCTGCACCAGATCACATCCAACCTGCACCAGATCACATCCAGCCTGCACCAGATCACATCTAACCTGCACCAGATCACATCTAGCCTGCACCAGATCACATCTAACCTGCACCAGATCACATCTAACCTGCACCAGATCACATCCAACCTGCACCAGATCACATCTAACCTGCACCAGATCACATCCAACCTGCACCAGATCACATCTAACCTGCACCAGATCACATCTAACCTGCACCAGATCACATCTAACCTGCACCAGATCACATCTAACCTGCAGGTCTGTGTTCATGCATTTCATTGGTTGGATTTAGTCGTTTAGGACGCCATAGAAATGTATTTATGTTGTTCTGTACATCAGTGTTTGTAAACGACATACAGTACAAATACCTGAAGCTACTCATAATACCAGTGGTTGAAAGTAACTAAATACATTCACTTAAGTACATCTTTGGGGTTTGTTTACTTGAGTATTTAAATTGTATGCTACTTTATACTTCTACATCTCAGAGGCAGATCTTGTACTTTTTACTCGACTACTGTCTGACAGCTTTAGTTACTTCTCAGATCTACATTTTACAAACAAAACATGTGACCAGTTTATGAAATATGATGACTGTATGACTCTATCCAACAGTATATTAAGTATTTAAAATGTGCTCCATCAGCTGCTACATTACAAAGCATCATCAATAATATGATAATAAAATGATAATAATACAACACTCTGGGATAGTTCTGCAAATACTTTGGAATTTTTATATATAAATACACTATAATACTACTACTTTTACTTAAGTAACAGTTCTGAACACCAGTAAGATAATATCGTAAGATTGTACACAAAACATGAAATATAAAACATGTAAGTTAGCTGCAAGTCAGATCATTATTCAGATATTAGAAGAACAAAGACTTTTTTACTACCTAACGTTAATTAATAATTTACTAATAACTTCATAATTACGTTATTCCACAAACGAGAAGGTGAAGTCACCTCAACCTCCACTGGAAGCCTCAGTGCAGTTAATACATCAATCAATCACAACACTACAACACCTTTACTCGGTTGTGTGTTTGTTTGGTTAAATATTTGCACTATTGTTTAGTTAGTTAATTTAATATTATTCTATTTCATTGTATATATTGTGCATTTTTGTTTACATATAATATTTGTACTCTGTTATGCTTATTGTATATATTGTGCATTTGATATTTAATGTTTGACTCTGTTATTTGTATTTACCTGTACCATAATTGTTGTATTAGTTTGTATATTTAATATGTTTTACTGTTATTTGTATTGCTTTACCTGCATCTATAAATACTGCTGTAGCGAAAACATTTCCCATTGTGGGATTAATAAAGTAAATATCTATCTACTAAATAAATGCTAACACTCGGTGTAGCTTAGTTAGCTTTTATTTTATTCTATATGTTAGCGTCATTAATTATCATATCCGCTTTATTGGCTCCTGTGGAGATGAATAATGTGATAACGGTTAACGTGAGGTGTGAGGTGTGTCCGACGTGAAGCTGGTCCGCACCCACTGATAGCGAGCTAGCATCGAGCTAATATCGAGCTAACTAGCTGCTAACGTTAGCCGATGCTCAAGACGCCCCGTCTTTTTCTAACGATAACTAAACGTAACGTGACGTAATCGGCTGCTGATTTCACGTCCGCTGTTTAGCGGAGGGTTGTTGTGAGTCACATAACTTGTTTAACCGTGTTGACATTTCTCAGAAAAGCTCGGTGAAAACAAAGCAATCAAGAGCACAAAGGTTTGACGGTCGGCTACGTTAGCATTAGCATAGTCAGTTCATATAGCTGGCCTGGTTAGCATGTCAGCTAACAGCTAACAGGACTGGAGAGCTGCAACAATAACGAGAAAAAAAAGCTTTTGTTTTTACCTTTGAACAAATAATCATACTCGTCATCTCTAGTGCCCATCGTCTTAGTGGTAAATGGTTATTAGTCCAAGATTTAATGTGATTTAATGAAAGGAAGGCGATCTACTTCCAACGGGAATCTGTTTGGGAGCCGCACTTCCGCAATGTCTTCTTCTACGTTTTCTTTTCTAGCAGCACACGAAGACGACTCTGACATCTAGTGGATGGAAGATGGAGCTTTTGGCTTTACACGCTGTATCTATTTAATTAAGCTTTTAACCTGTAAAGTCAGTTATGTATGTTTTTTTTTCGTGTTGTTCCTTACTGTTATGTCATCTATTTTGCTTTTATTGTAATTACTTCTATTGCTTCTGTTTTTGCCATGTAAAGTGTCTTTGAGTACCTTTTAAAGCGCTATACAAATACAATGTATTATTATTATTAACCATAGAGTGTATATCCAGTTTAATAAACAATAAAAGAAGATCTTAACCTACAGTAATGTATTGTAATGTATTAGTTGAGTTATATTATGTGTGAATTATATGAATCAGAAAAAAAAATCTCTACAACTACGTTTTATATTTCATGTTACAACTTTCGCATTTAGTTTTATGATCATGCTAGTATTCAGATATTTTACTTAAGTAAAAGTAATAGTACAGTGTAAAGATACTCTGTTACAAATACATTTGTGTATTCACTTCACAATCTCACTCATATGCGAGTACTAAAGTATTAGAATCACAATGTACTTAAAGTATTAAAGTGAAATTCTCATTCGGCAGAATGGTCTCTTCCAGGGAGATATATTATTATCATATTATTGAAATGTTATATTATACTGCTATTAGTACTGCTGCAGCATTTTAATCTAACAGCTGGTGGAGCACATTTTAACTACTTTATAAGCTGTATATATAATAATTTAATAATAATAATTTAATCTGTAGCACAACGTGTCTTATTTTATAAACTGATCACGTTTCTTTTGTAAAATCGTTGATCTGAGAAGTAACTAAAGCTGTCAGAGGAACGTAGTGGAGTAGAAGTCAAAAGGATGCATGAAATGGAAATACTCAAGTACAAATATGAGGTACATTTACTTTACTTAAGTACAGTATACTTGATTCAATGTACTTTACACTTTGTATGTTACAGGGAAGCAAACAGTTAGAGTACAAATATATATATATATATATATATATATATATATACTGTATATATATATATATAAATAACAGTTAGAGTACAAATATATAGATTTACTTTTAAATTAAAAGTGAATTTGTTTGAATTTAAAGATGACAAAATACACAAATAACTAAATACTGAACCACATACAATTACTGCAATACTACTACTACTACTACTACTACTAATAATAATAATAATAATAATAATGATAATGATAATGATAATAATAATAATAATAATAATAATAACTTTAAAAAATCATAATAAAAATTATAGAAAAAAATTCTTAATTTTGTTTATTACAAAACATTTAAAATAAAAATGTCTGTCTCAGTGAACAAAATATCAAAACAGTCGCTGAGTTTTTATTTATTTCTTCTTGTAATCAGGAAAGAATTTCTTCCACTGCCAACAGAAAGAAGAGGACAGACGTTAAATTATATATTTCATGCTTTCAATGACATCAACATCTCTGATTATCGGCTCTGACTTACATTTTTCCCCCTGGTGCACTTGGACTTCTTGTCCTTCAGATCCTCCAGAGACTCGTACGTGTTCCCCTGGACGGCGGCGGCGGCCTCGCCTGGGATCAGCTCATAGGTGTCATCGGGCAGCCCGGCAGGCGTCGGCCTCCGCAGAACCTCGGAGTACAGGGCGGCTCCCTGCTGAGCCGAACCCCCACTGGACCCCGTCGAGGTCTGGTACAGCGGGTTGGACAACACTTCCACGCCCTGCTGCTCTGACCCGGAGCCGTCTCTGGTATCGTGGAGGGAGTAGGTGAGACAGGTGGTCCTCTTCTGAGGAGTGGGTGAGTGAGATGTTGAGGAGGGTCCACTGAACTGGTTTGAGTACGCCTCCTCCTCCTCCTCCCCCTCCTCCCCCTCCTCCTCCTCCTCCTCCTCCTCCTCCTTCTCCTCCTCCATGCTCCTGATCTCGGGATAGCTGGTGTGAGCGGCGGTGAATGAGTCTCTGTCAGACAGCGCTGGGTTTGTGTTTCCTTGGACTCCCTCTGATCCGCTTGGGTCGGTCTGGGTTTGGGATGTTCCACTCAGGGAGAAGCCCAGACGAAGGCCTCTCTTTGATACTGGAGGAACGCCCTGAAAGACATGACACCAGAACACTTTGAGTTATGGATGAAACAAACACTCTCTCCACATGGTCCATTAGTAGCTGCTGGTATCACATGATCTTCTTCAGCTGACGGAGGACTTTTAAAGGATTGTCTTATTGTGAACAAGCAAAACCTGCAATGCTCAATGCCATTAGAACAGAATGCGAGTAGAACCACAGACTGTATATAAGAAGTGGACGTCACCCATTGTACACTATGGTTTTGAAGCCTCGAGTTCGGCATCTTGGCTGTTGCCATCTTGGTTTTTTGACACAAGAGGGTGGAGCTAAGTACAACTAAACGCTGAAGAAGACATTTTTAGGCGACCCAAATGTGTTCATGAAGAACACATTTGGTCACTTCCGTCATACCTGTGAGAGGGACATTGTGTCGACAGACACCGTCCCCGTCAGCTTTCTGCTTTTGGATTTGAGCGGCAGTGCAGGCGGACGAACTGTCGGAGCGTCATTTTGCCGCTGAATCCTCTGGTTTTTGCCCGGGTCGCTCTGAGCATCATGTTTCTGGTCCCACAGAGTCCGCAGAGCTTGAACACTCAGCCTGGACTTCCCTTTGTTGTTGTAATTCACCACATCATACAGTTCACCTGTGTCCACCTGAAAATAACAAGCAGCCTTATTGTCTCCTCACAATGTAAATGATGTTGGTGCCAGTCAAATTAAGACCAGCGGTGCGGCTGTAACGGCCCCTCAGGTGTAGAAGCGTATTGTTTTGAATGAGTGTTCTGATGTCATAATATGAAACTACCGTCATTAAAATGACAGACCTGCGTTACATTACAATTAAACTTAAATACAAATGCAATCTTTAGGAAAGAAGGTGCATCAAGTGAATTACAAATGATCGGGCACACAACAGGACGAAAAAGTGCCTCTTCAGTTATTTCATGGTAACAGATCAACACTTTGGTATATTGTATTTTCACAATACAAAGAACACATGATACACTTACAATTTATGTGATTTGAATATTGTGTCAAAATAGATTTTGATGTATTTTTTTGCTTGTTTCTGTTGACAAGAATATTTTTTTTTAAAAAGCATTTAATATTGCTGGAGATCCTAAAACTACATGTCCTGTAAGCTGCACGTAACGTTTTACAGTGTAAAGACCCTCCTCACCTCCAACCAACTGGAGGTCAGGTATTCTCCAAAGGGCTGGATGGGGCTGACTCTGTGATGCTCGATCAGCTCGACGAGACTTCCGTGTGTCTGACAGTCTCCTGATATCACGAACTCTCCGTCTTCATTCTGGGTGATGACGAAATGGCGGCACCTGTCGTGGCCCCTTTTTGTTTTTTTGGGGAGAGAAAAACAAAAGCAACGACCAGTGAGATGAATCAGAACAGGGCAGCAAAAGACGCGACCGAACAGTGTGGAACAGATCATTCTTATTATAATTATATTTGTTTTCCTCACTTGTAGGACAGGATGTAGCCGATGGCTTTGTCACTGAGGCGGATGAGAAAACAGCCCGGAGCTTTATCTCTCAGAAGATCCTCCGTGTCCCTGAAGGCCGAGAGAGACGGAACCGATTAAACAAATGAGGCTGTGAGTGATGTGCGTGAGAGGGATTTAAAAAAGAAAAAAGAGATACAAGCTGAACAAGTGATGATACGTCAATTCATGTTTCATGAGCCTTTGATCCTGTCCAATGTATTGATTCATTAGCTTTTATATCTGGAAGAAGACCATCACAAGTTTCAAGCGGTGATTAGAAATGACAGTCTTAGTCTTTTAAATGGAGAGCAGAATTAATTGGCGGGAAAAAATTCACTCAGATGTCATGGATACAGCCTGAGATGATCCGTAGCTGTGGTGGCTAATGTTAGCAAACTTCAGGTTGATATCGGTGTCAAACTGACATTAAAGTTACTGTGAGGAACTTTTAACTGGTTCTGAACCAGTCTCAGTTTAGTCCTGATCCTCAATATGAACCAGTCTCAGTGTAGTCCTGATCCTCAATATGAACCAGTCTCAGTGTAGTCCTGATCCTCAATATGAACCAGTCTCAGTTTAGTCCTGATCCTCTATGTGACCCAGTCTCAGTGTAGTCCTGATCCTCTATCAGACCTCCATCAGTAGAGAGACCATCAGAGAGAAGATGGTCTGTTTCTATAGAGTTATTCTTGATGCTCGTCATCGGAGCCACCGGGTCGGATTCTGGTGAAACCAGAAACTCCTTCAGCTCAGACTCCAACAGAGACCGGTCCACGTGGACAGACCCAGATCCTCCAACAGAGACCGGTCCACCGTGGACAGACCCAGATCCTCCAGCAGAGACCGGTCCACCGTGGACAGACCCAGATCCTCCAGCAGAGACCGGTTCACCGTGGACAGACCCAGATCCTCCAGCAGAGACCGGTCCACCGTGGACGGACCCAGATCCTCCAGCAGAGACCGGTCCACCGTGGACAGATCCAGATCCTCCAGCAGAGACCGGTCCACCGTGGACAGACCCAGATCCTCCAGCAGAGACCGGTCCACCGTGGACAGATCCAGATCCTCCAGCAGAGACCGGTCCACCGTGGACAGACCCAGATCCTCCAGCAGAGACCGGTCCACCGTGGACAGATCCAGATCCTCCAGCAGAGACCGGTCCACCGTGGACAGACCCAGATCCTCCAGCAGAGACCGGTCCACCGTGGACAGATCCAGATCCTCCAGCAGAGACCGGTCCACCGTGGACAGACCCAGATCCTCCAGCAGAGACCGGTCCACCGTGGACAGACCCAGATCCTCCAGCAGAGACCGGTCCACCGTGGACGGACCCAGATCCTCCAGCAGAGACCGGTCCACCGTGGACAGACCCAGATCCTCCAGCAGAGACCGGTCCACCGTGGACGGACCCAGATCCTCCAGCAGAGACCGGTCCACCGTGGACAGACCCAGATCCTCCAGCAGAGACCGGTCCACCGTGGACGGACCCAGATCCTCCAGCAGAGACCGGTCCACCGTGGACAGACCCAGATCCTCCAGCAGAGACCGGTCCACCGTGGACGGACCCAGATCCTCCAGCAGAGACCGGTCCACCGTGGACAGACCCAGATCCTCCAGCAGAGACCGGTCCACCGTGGACAGATCCAGATCCTCCAGCAGAGACCGGTCCACCGTGGACAGACCCAGATACCCGGAGTATTTTCCTGTTGTAGGTGGTCGAGGTGGAGCTAGTTTTCTTATTTTTTATGTCACTAAAGCTGTCAAATAAATCTAGTGCAGTAAAAAGTTAAAAACTGAATTATAGTAGAAGCAGAAATATTCATATAAAGTACTTTAATAAATGCACTAGTTACATTCCTTCCACCACTGCATAACATAATATAACATAATGATCTACAGTATCCTGCAGAAATCTATTATTCAAATAAATTAAAATGCAATTCCACAACCTTATCAGAGCCAAAAGCAGCTGCAGCCTTTCAGTGCATTTGATCGTCTCCATTTCCACAAGTACAAACACAAACTTCTCCGTCACTCCGTCACTCCGGATCCTTACTTTCGTGCAGCGAAGCCTTTGAACCAGTCGGGGAAGTTTCCGTCGTTCAGGAGGAGCAGCGCCTGAGTCTCCGTGAACCACCTCAGCACCAGCTCCTTCAGGCCTCCCTCTGCTGTCTCCATGTGCAGGTCGACGGCCGACGTCTTCTCCATCCTCTCCATCCTCTCAGGGGTTCTGTCAGCAGCTGACGGGGCAGTGATCACCATGCACGCTCCTCTGCTCACGTTTTAACTCTCTAAAGGAGGACAAACGCCTCATTTGCATATTTCCTTTGGGCGTCTCTCTCATCTGAATAGTGCCATTGTTTCACTTTATCTACCGATGACTCCTCTGTTTCTGTGTTCCTGGTCCCCCAGATTCAACTTCAACAGGTCACTTGGTACAATTTTAATTTGTGTTTGTTTTCATTTCATCAGATGAACTTTTGGTGACTACTTGACTATGTAAAATAATGGAGGGGTCCATGATGGGACTGAAGTCTGATTGTCCCAGGTCAACAAGATAAATCATCAAATGTAGGGTTAAGATGTGGACAGCCACTCAGACGTCTGGAGCCACAATTATTTTGCAGGTAATTTGGTCATAAACCAAAACACTGGCTGATGATGTCACTAGATGAAAAGTCAGGGAGTCACCAAAGTTATTCAAATTTATCCTCTGGGGAACATGAATGACTGAACCAAACTCTAGAGCAATCCCTCAATATTTATAATGACATGGTTACTACTCATGGTGGCGCTACATGAAAAGTCAGAGGATCACCAAAGTCAATAAGGGAGGGGGGGGGGGGGGGGGGGTGCCACAATCATTGATCAGAATCTATAGTCAAATAAATAAAATGTAATTCATCAATCAAATTAAAAATAGTAAATGTTAAAATCAATCAGCCGTATTAAGATAAGAAAAAAACAAGTATAACAAAAAACACCCCAATAATTGAATGTCAGAGTTGACGGCGTGCTGGAGTGCGCGAGACAACAGGTGTCATCAGTTCACGCGCGGAGCTGAAAGATGGCCGAGCGCGCACACAGAGGTGATGACGACAAACCCTATTTATATTATTGCAAAGTAAAAGTTTACTTAAGTTTCTGCAAAGGCACGTGCTTCATTTAACACGTTTGATTGCATCTTATGACTTGATATGTGTCCGTTTTTGATTCGGCATTAAAGTAACACACCTCTTTGAAACACTTCATAGTGTGTAAAGTCTACTCACCGTGAATACATTTAATATGAATTAAAATGAATTAATGTTGCCATTCAACTCTCCACTGCATTATAGCAGATATATATATATATATATATATATATATATATATATATATATATATATATATATATCTGGGTCTGGATCAAGTCTGGATGACGCTCTCCACGTGTCGGTGAGCGGAACGTGTTGTCGGGACACGAGTCCTCACCGCCGGAGAGACGCACGCAGGACAGGAGGAGGACATGTTGTTCACGATCAAGACCTGACGTGTTTAAGACCGTAGGACATTCTATATTTATCTGTTTTTATTATTTATTGTGCTATTCACAATATGAGTCTCTTGCTTCAGTGTCCAGTAACCCGTCGGTGGGCGACTGTTCTAACAGGATCACTCTGTTTCATTCGCTGTTGTAATGTCGCATTTAGTTGAAGAGTTGTTTTTTTCCAGATGATAAAATAACTGTTTTGTCATTTCAGGAGAAGAGTGATGAAGTATTATTCTAACAAGCAGCAGTGAGGAGTCTGCAGCCATGGACTTGTTCAAACAACAGAAAGTGGAGGATTTCTATGAAATTGGTGAAGAGTTGGGAAGGTACAGACATGCATGCAGCATCTCTACTCATTTACTTCAGCATTAATATGTGCATATGTTATTTAATTTAATGAATAACGGTGAGATCTTTAATGCAAATCAGAATCCAAAATAGGAGATAATGTGAATAAAGACACTCACACACGCCAGGCCATGAAATATAAAACAATGTATCGCATTAGATGGATGAATAAATACTTAGATACTTAGATACTTAGATACTTAGATACATAGATTCTTAGATACTTATTGGATAAATACAAAGATTAAAAGCAGAAATAACTCAAACTAGAAAGTGAAAACTAGCACCATCCTCAAACTAAATATGTATTTATTACATACGTATTTCACTGACAACACTTCTGCAATGCATTTTAATATTATATACAGTATATAAACAAATTTAAACTTATTTATGAAGAATCCAGTCATGGGAAATTAGGATTCATGGGAATCCATCTTGTATCTTTTTAGTTTGAGGACATAAATTCTTTGAAAATATCTTATTAAGCAGATTCAAAGTGTAATTATTTCATTACATATTGTTCTTGTTATCAGTTACAGTGAGTCAGACATCCGTAGTATTAATATACAGGCAACAGCTTTTAACATCCGAAAGAAAAACGTAACCGTGATACAGTAGTTGTGACAAGTTTGTGAGATTATTCACAGCTTTCTTTTGGGAGTATCGCTTCATAAAGTACCACTTAGACTAGAAGATTTGAAAATGGAAGTTGCAGCACCAACAAGCATGAAGGTCACTTCACCCGGCAGTTATTGCTTCGCTATTACAATATGGAAATGACACAGAATCATTAACTGCACGCTGCAAGTGCTCCTTCTCAACAGGAGTCAAGCTGTGAGTCAAAACTTCCTCTTTGATGAATGTTTCTGTGTACCTCAGATTACACTGAAATACTCCCGGTACGTTACAACGTCACTGTAATTCTAACAGTGACCTACTGTATTGCTGTGAAAGCAATGCATTCTGGGAATTTAGGACGTCTACTACATTTTGACGACAATAAGTTAACCGTGTTTCTCTGCATCTCGCTGGTGAAACTGCTGCCAGTGAAATACTGTAATTGTTAAATTACACAGAATTGCTGTATATTTTACAGTAAGAAACATAAACTGTGTTGTGTTTTAGGCCTAGTTTTGTTGCAGTGCGTCAGTCAGGTGGAGACAACTGTTCAGCATGTCGAGCTGCTCTTCTATCTTTAGCTGCGACTATTTCTACTCCCAGACGGGCCGCGGATGAGGAAGTGGAGTGTTCGATTACAAGTGAACCAGAAATAAAGAGATGAAGATGTACAGTCCTTTGACCTTTTGAGTATTTTGAACACATCAAACCCAGTAGTCACAATCCCGTCACAGCTCTGTAGCTCGTGTTATTGTGGGCTGCACAATATTCAGTCAGCATTTAATAACACTCAAATATTAAAGTTACTAAATGAGTTTAATTGTGTTGACTCCCATTTACCTTGAGTTAACCAGGAGTCATCAACGGGCTCGTCAGTGAGTGTTTTGCAGGCCGCCATTGGCAACCATTTTGAATAATTGTCAACCAATTCTTCTCTATTTATCATGTAAAAAATAGGGAGGGCAAACAGGAAAGCATGCTCCCCAAATACATATCTTTTTAATATTTACACCACGCTGCTGGAGACCCAGGACGTATTGCTGGACCCGCTGGAGGGAAGGGAGACACGGGAGAACCAGAACCAGGACTGAGAGGGGCAGCCTGTCAGACCCTGTTGCAGTAGAATGAGAGGTTTTCTAAAGGGACTCTGGTGCTCAGAGACACTACCACGTTAGTCCACAGGGGGCGACAGAACCACCACTAAATCAAAGTTTTGTGTATGAAAAAGCCACTTTATCTCAACACACAGCTCAGTGGACTGACATTTAGAGCCCAATACTTTTATTCATATTTGACAATAAAAAAAAGGAAGCAGATGATATTCGCTTGTATACATTTTTAACAAAAACTAAAACAATGATATCTCTTAAACTGTGTAATTTAAACTTGTCAGAGCTTTCTGGAGAACACATTTTCTCAAAATGACCTCAAACATTTCTTTGACATTTTTGTATTGCAATATTTTGACTAATATACTAATAAATATCAATATATTGATGATAAGCTGAAATTATGTTTGTTAGCGGTTAATAAAAACTACTGTAGTCCAGCCTCTCTTGCTCTTTCCAGACACGTAACTCTCTGTGATTCCTCCTCTGTGTTTCAGCGGGCAGTTCGCCATCGTGAAGCAATGCAGAGAGAAAAGCACGGGTCTGGAATTTGCCGCCAAGTTCATCAAGAAGCGTCAGAGCCGGGCGAGCTCTCGAGGCGTGCGGCGGGAGGAGATTGAGCGGGAGGTGGACATCCTGCAGCAGATCCAGCACGCCAACATCGTCACGCTGCACGACGTCTACGAGAACCGCACCGACGTGGTGCTCATCCTGGAGCTGTGAGTGAGCGGTTCTCTGGAAGTTGGGAGAAGTTATTTTGGTGGATTTAGGAGAAATCTACAGACACAAATAGATAAAGTAGTAAAAGAAATGTTTTCTTTTCACTGGTCTGAAAGAAGACGTGTTCTGGGCAGAAATGGCATAAAAACAATGTTTTTCCTTAAAGTTACTGTGAGGAACGTTTACCTGGTTCTGAACCAGTCTCAGTTTAGTCCTGATCCTCTATATGAACCAGTCTCAGTTTAGTCCTGATCCTCTATGTGAACCAGTCTCAGTTTAGTCCTGATCCTCTATGTGAACCAGTCTCAGTTTAGTCCTGATCCTCTATGTGAACCAGTCTCAGTTTAGTCCTGATCCTCTATGTGAACCAGTCTCAGTGTAGTCCTGATCCTCTATCAGACCTCCATCAGTACAGAGACCATCAGAGAGAAGATGGTCTGTTTCTATAGAGTTATTCTTAATGATGTCATCGGAGCCACCGGGTCGGATTCTGGTGAAACCAGATGAACTCATGCAGGTTCACCAGAAACTCCTTCAGCTCAGACTCCAGCAGAGACCGGTCCACCGTGGACAGACCCAGATCCTCCAGCAGAGACCGGTCCACCGTAGACAGACCCAGATCCTCCAGCAGAGACCGGTCCGGACAGACCCAGGTCCGGCTTCACTTGCAGCCTTGGACCTGCAGTCGGAGCTCCGGAGGGAGGAGGAGAGCTCAGCTCCCGGCAGCAGCAGCAGCGTCTCCTCCTCCTCCTCCTCCTCCTCCTCCTCCTCCTCCTCCTCCTCAAGGAGCAGAGCTTCTCCTCTCTGGAGTCAACACCGACACCACGCTGCTGGAGACCCAGGATGTATTGCTGGACCCGCTGGAGGGAAGGGAGGCACGGGAGAACCAGAACCAGGACTGAGAGGGGCAGCCTGTCAGACTGCAGTAGAATGAGAGGATTTCTAAAGAGTCTGGTTAATACTACCACTTTAATCCACAGGGGGGCGACAGAATCAACACAAACCGAAAGTTCTTTGTAATAACTTTAAGGAATAGTAATAAACATTGATGAAGTTTTCGTGGATGATTTGGATGATACGGGTTTGTGTTCCAGGGTCTCTGGAGGGGAGCTGTTTGACTTCCTGGCACAGAAGGAGTCACTGAGCGAGGGAGAGGCCACTCAGTTCATCAAGCAAATCCTGGAGGGGGTCAACTACCTCCACGCCAGGAAGATAGCCCACTTTGATCTCAAGGTTGGTCCAGACGAGACGTGATGCTACACTCTGCTTTCACAGAATATTCTGTGTTAAATCCAGAGAGACAATGTTCCATTTGGTATATAATACCTTCAAAAGACAAACCCCTCAGTAGAAATCTATAACAAAATGATTCTACATGAACAGAACTATAAAAACTATGCAGTTAAATGATTCATTTCTTATTTTCTTTGGTGTTTTTATCATATACGGATGTGCAATGATGTTTGTTAGGTAATACGTGTTGATGTCTAATGTCAAGTATTCGATCGTGTGACGAGACGTTATACGATGCACGCCTCCAATTTATGATCAAGTGGGATTCATCACCTGGTTAGAGCAGATTTGGACAGTTGTTTTGAACATTTTGTGCATCTGGAGTCTTAACTGTTAGAAGAGAATGTTGCTGCTTGAGGCCCAACGTCTTAACAACTCTACAGTCTGGGTGTCTTTCTCCATGTAGGAGAGACGGTCGGGCCTTTTGCATGTCTGTGTCCAGAGGTTGTCCACTAGTTGAAGCTATTAGATCTGTTAGATCTAGAGAAATATGACTTGTGTGCACAGTATCTTTTGAAAGTGTTGCACCTCATGCATATACTGAAGTATACTGAAACAATATAATAGTAACTTGTTTAGCATTTTTAATTCACATAGATGTTTCTGAAACATTTGAAACGTCTCCTCTTCTCTCATCTGCAGCCTGAAAACATTATGCTGCTGGACAAGAATGTGCCGTTGCCCAGAATCAAACTCATTGATTTCGGTCTTGCCCACAAGATTGAAGCCGGCGTTGAGTTCAAGAACATCTTTGGAACACCCGAGTTTGTAGGTAAGAAACAAACGCAACCATGAAACGACAAAAACTCTGACACGCCCGCAAAAGTGTAGTCAGAACAAGGTGGCAAAGAATTGTTGGTGCAGCTGAGATGCTTTGAATCTCTAGTGTCCATCCAGGCTGAACATGTCCAGTCTGAGACACAGTCCAACGACGTCCAGTGAGAGTTTTGTGTGTTTCATAACCGGGTGTGACAAAAGGGCTCGATAGCGCCTCCTGTGAATGAGGTGTTCAGATGAAACCACTAGATGGCACCAGATCCTAAACAATGTTTAGATTCAATTTAATGCTTTTCAAACGCTGCTATTCATCCAACGTGAGTGAGTCACTCACCATCAACAGAGGAGGTTTCCATATCATTTTACCCAAAATTACAACAACAAGGACGAGGAGAACCTCGTTTTCTCTGAATTAAAGACAGAAACCAGCAATGAGACACTTCTTACCACACGATGGAACGGTCGAACCTTCAGTCTCTCAAAACAAACCTTTCAGCTGTAAACATACGAAACATTAAGTCCTGATGTTTTTGCAAAAACCTTTGACTCTAATAATTCAATAACCTGGTTTGATCCAACGTTTATTTATTCACGTTAAATTAGCACATATTTAATAAGACAATTCCTCATCTGCACATTTATTTTCTTAATGTAAGTAATAAACTTGGGAAGTTTATTTATGTAAAACATTTGTTTACCCTTATTCACTTCCATCAGATCCATAAAGTGTGACATCAGATATCAGAGGTAGCCATAGAGATCATATAATGTGTCAAACTGAACATGAATCTGCTGATTTGCATTCTGCTTGTCATCTGTTTGCCTTCTAAGCACCGGAGATTGTCAACTATGAGCCGCTGGGGTTAGAAGCAGACATGTGGAGCATCGGGGTCATCACCTACATCCTGCAAGTGAACCCACAAACACCTTGATGTCCCGTTTAGCGCACACGACCTAAACGTTGTGTTTCTTTTGCTCCAGGCTGAGCGGTGCGTCGCCTTTCCTCGGGGAGACCAAACAGGACACGCTGGGGAACATTTCAGCCATAAATTATGAGTTTGACGAGGAGTTCTTCTGTCACACCAGCGAGCTGGCCAAGAAGTTCATCAGCCAGCTGTTGGAGGAGGACAAGAAGTAAGACGTGATGAACCACATCAGGGCCAGTTTAAAGTTCATCTTTTTGTTTCCTGTAATGTTCTCCAGAATCACACAACTACTACTAACTTTTCTTTTCTCTTACAGGAAAAGATTAACAATTCAAGATGCTCTTAATCACCCGTGGATCAAGGTACAGTTAAAATAGACAGAATTACAGATGAATTCAATTCTTTAATAACCTTTTTTTGAAGATCTACGTTACAGTGTAGCTGTTATAATGATGGTTCTCTTCTTAACTCAGCCACTCAATGTAATACTTACATTTGAAATAGTTTTTACCCCAAAAGAAGAAGAATGAAATACAGTGAATTCTTATTATGTTTAACACTCCTGCTGTTTGGAGACAACATGTCTGACTTGTAGTGTATAATGAGCTGTTCTCCCTTCTTTTAAAGTCCAACGAGCACAAGGAGGAAAGTAAAGCCCAGGAGCCGAAGAAACGGGAGCGCCGGCAACTGAAGACCAAGCGCCTGAGGGAGTACACCATCAAGTCCCACTCAAGCATGCCGCCCAACAACACCTACGTGAACTTTGAGCGCTTTGCCCAGGTGGTGGTGGACATCGACCAGATGGAGAGCTCGTTCGTGAGCCTGGCAGCGGCCCACGACTCCCTGCAAGAGGACATCGACGCCATGGTGTCCATATACAACGAGAAGGAGGCCTGGTACAAGGAGGAGAGCGAAGACGTCCGCCACGAGCTCTCGCAGATCCGCTACGAGTTCCGTAAGGTGGAGGCCTTCAAGAGGAGCCTGCAGGACGACATGCAGGCCTTCAGCTCCGGCCTCGGCGCCGTCAGCAGCCGCTACCGGGAGAGGCAGAGCCACTTCGACGCGCTGCGTCTGGAGCTCAGCAACGAGCTGAAGTGGGTGCAGGAGGTGATGGGTTCTTTCCCCGCGGATGGAGGAGGCGGCGGCGGGTACCCCGGCTGCAGCTTCTCCACCGTCTTCAACGACGACGTGAACGAAGCCCTGAAGGAGCTGCTGAACCGCTCCTGTGGAGGAGAGCTGCTGACGGGGATCAACCTGGACTTTGAAACCGGACAGCAACGATGATGGCACCCTGTAGCGGGGATTCCTCTGGTCAGAGAGAGAGCAGCTCCGTCTGTGGTCAGTATGTACTCAGCGGGATGGAGGGAGCCACCGGGACACACCTACTGCTGGTGGATCCACATGGACGGGAACAGAGCTTTGGAGTTGGATTTTCAAATACACAAAGCATGCAGAGAAGCAAATGCCAGCCAGGTGTTTGTGAGTGTTGGTCCCCTGGTGCGATTCCACATGGAGAACCAGATGCCCATCGTCTCTGGAAGCAGTGAGCTGTGTCTGAGACAGCCAATCCTACAAAGACACACACACACACACACACACACACGCACACACACACACATTCATGGCATGCATACATTAGCCTGCAGCAGCGGTTCTCAACGGTTTTGGACATTACTGAGTACATATACTGTATATGTGCAGTGTATATGAACATTGGAGTACATTCTCACTCTTGTGCACACTGTGCCTCACCCCGTGGCCTGCAGAACATCCTCTCTCTCTCTCTCTCTCTGTCTCTCTCTCTCTCTGATGTGAACTCAAAGTCTGAGCACGATCACTGGTGTCAGGAGGAAATTACCTGTTGGCACACTTTAACAATCATTTTCTTGACATGCTAAATTAGTCTTGTGTTCATTTGTTCTGATCTGTTATTGCTTTGTGTTCCCATTTCCCATGCTTGACTTTTGAATCACTTATTTGTTACATTCTGTATGAAGAATTAAAATGCTCTTTGTAAACAGTTTAGTCTCCGATAAGTTGGCAAATATGCAAATAGTAAAGTTGTTTCCAATAAGGTAATCAAATGCATCGTCACTTCTTTTACAGAATGGATCACTGGATTTTGTTTGTAATTTCTTTCTTTTTAATCCTCCAACCACAGAAACATAACTTTATTTCTTCTTACCCCTTTTATGAGCTAATTATTATAGATCTAACAAGGTAGCGGTCATAGAGGAAACACCTTGACAAGTTGAATTCCATCATTGTTTTCTTTCTCTGTAAACACTTCATAAACATGAACATAGTTATATGTAGCTATTTAATATCTGGATTTCATTTCTAGATTGAGACTCCCCAGGTCATTGACAGTCCATCCCACCTTCCATGTGGCCCGCGTTAAACCGGTCTAATAGAGTTCTCTGGTCCCTCCTCCCCCCTGGATCATCACTGGAGGACCAGTGTACGCGGTTAAACGTCTCGTGGTCGTCAGAGAGGACGCTGGAGTTATTGAAGGAGAAGCCGAAGAGCTGGAGAAGCCAAGAAACGAAGCCGGGACCGTTCGCTCTCGCAACTTTAACAAAAATGATTCTGCTGGCAGGTGACAACATGGTCGATACATACGAGGTCATAATGGGTTGTTTTCTCCTACCTTGAGGGTGATAGAAACACACCTGTCCAGAGACAACCACCATCAGTCACGGCCTCTCAAGTGCTCCTGCTGGAAATGTGTTCGGGTAGCTTCTACAAAAATATTATATATATATTTGGAAGTGAGTTAATATTTGGCCTCAAGGGTTCTCTGAAGAATATTATAATATATAATGATGACAGTCCGCCTGGTCCTTTTTGTCTTATTTCTTCAATAAATGTGTTAGAAAATGTCCTTTTTGAAAATGATTTTGCTTCTTTTTTCAGGAGAAATGTAACTTTCAAAATCTGGCAAGTATTTGTCATTATTATATGTTATAAATGCTTAAAACAGTGTGTAATAACAAAAAATTAAATAAACGGATTTGAATTTCATCAGGTTTCTCTTTATAAACAATTGTAAATGTACATGAACAGAACTTTTGAGATTACAAAAATGAAACTCAACCTATTTTACATCTTCTCAAACTGTTTTGTTTGCCTAGAGCTTTCAGTGTATATATCCTCAGACAGGTGCTTCATGTCCCTCACTCCCTAACTGTCCATGCTGGATCTGTCCCTGTTAGCCTGTCTGGTGTCCAGCTAGTAGAGAAGCTTCATGTGCTGCTTCCCTTTCCCGCTAGTCTGCTGTCTGATTGTGAAGTCAGGCTGATCTGATATCAGCTCTTTGGCCTGAAGTTTCTCCTCAAAGTTCTCCTCTCACACGGGTCACGTATTTGTCATTTCCAACTTCTGGTTTCAACCGGAAGTTGAAACCGGAACTTCCGGTTCGCTTGAACCTTGAACTTCCGGTTAGCCGGTTCAACCGGAATCGAGGAAATGACAACTAAGAGACTTGGGAAGTACTGGTACCAGTACTTCTCAAGTCTCTTAATTGTCATTTCCTCTTAATTGTCATTTCCTCGCTCCTCGAACCGGTGTTCTGCGCCGGTGTTCTGCGCCGCCGTATTGACGGCCGTCCCAAAGCTCTAATGTAGCTCTGAGGCGCGAGGATCGAGGAGGGAGGAGGGACCTCGGAGGAGCCATGAGCGAGGACCCACGAGAACAGACTTCCAGGAAGTGTTTTAACGGCCGACACGCCCCCTCATTGTTCATCTGTGATGTGATTGGACGCTGCAGCCGATCGGACTGATGAGATTGTTTTCAACATGTAAACAGTGAAGACAGATCACAGCAGTGGCGGCTGGTGGAAAATGTTCTTGGTAGGGCTGTGCCACATCCAATCAATTTCAGCAAACATCCCAGAATGATTTAATGCAAACAAATTAAGGTATCAAACGCGCATTACTACTTTGCAGTTAAATATTTAACATTCATTCCAACACGAAAAAAAGCAGTAAATAACACTTTCACAAACACGTCAGGACATCTTATTTTAGTCACCCTCACAGGGAATTCAGTATAATATAATATATATAACATATAATAATATTCTGTATAATATAATAATATATATATATATCATATAATATTCTGCATAATATAATAATATATATATCATATAATAATATTTACTATAATATAAAACACACACACACACACACACACACACACACACACACACACATATATATATATATATATATATATATATATATATATATAATAATATATATATATATATATATAACTATATATCCATTTCTCAGACAGGTGCTTCATGTCCCTCACTCCCTAACTGTCCATGCTGGTTCTGTCCCCGTTGTTTTAAAAAGATAAATAAGTTATTATCATGACGTCATCCAGCTAGTCAAACCTGTCTGGTGTACAGCTAGTAGAGAAGCTTCATGTGCTGCTTCTCTTTCCTGCTAGTCTGCTGTCTGATTGTGAGGTCAGGCTGATCTGGGATCAGCTCTTTCAGTAGTTTCTCCTCTCAGTTCTCCTCTCAAACGGGTCTTGGAGGAGTAGTGCTCACACTGGCGCTCTCCTGTAGAGACTTCTCCTGACGAGAACGCGCAGCTTGGGGCAGGAAAAAAACTGCCCCAAGCTGAATCTATTTGAGGACGCTGATTGGCTGAATTGTATGTCACTCATTTATATCTTTACTCAGCATTGGCTAAACTGCTTTATAGACCCGCCTCTTTGGGGCAGTTTTTCCAGCGCCCCAGCCAGCTGAGACGTGCACACACAGAGAGGAAGAGCAGACAGGCAGAGAGGACGTGCAGGAAAAGCATATATTTACCGCAGATATCATATTTTACACATATTACTGGGTGATTCCATGTTTCAAAAACACAAATATTGACAATTTGTATAGTTTATTTTTATTTTAAATTTTATTTTTATTTATATATTTATTTTTATTTTTATTTTTATTTTTATTTTTATTTTTTGTAGCTCTAGGGAGGGCGGCGCCCTAGCGCCCTCTATGGACCAGCCGCCACTGGATCACAGAATAAACTCTAGTTTATATTTGATTAGTTTTCTGATTCAACATCTGGTTAAATATTGTTCATTGTAGTCTGAACAACAAAAGGACCACAAACAACTTTCTTCATTTATTAGAAAGATTTGTGTTTTCATGATCTGATATTTCCCTCAATAACTTTTATTATGGAAACAATTAAAGTGAGAGAGAGCTGGAGAGACTAAACCCTTTTTATATATATATAGATATACATCTATATATCTATAGATATATATATAGAGAGAGAGAGAGAGAGAGAGCTGAGATACAAAATACTTTTTACATCATTCATCATAATTTCATTCAGTCACGTGAGGCTGTTCATTCCTGATTGTCGGGTTTGATGAGTTTTATAATTTAAGAGAAACAATAATCATATTCTGGGTTATTTAATATCAACGTCACAATCTGAATTTCAAAACGTACAGACGCAAATAATTCATAAATAAGACGATCGCATTCCGCCGGTAGAAATCGATCCTGATCTTATAAACAGAACACAGTTTGTTAACAGACTACAGAGAGACAACACCTCTACACTGATGATAACTGTGTGTCTTTATTAGTTATTAGTATTATTAGTTACTATTAAGTACAGTGATCATGTGAACAGACACAAATTCATCAAAAGTCTCTCCAGCTGTTAAAGCCAACTGACAGCTGATCCAGCTGTGATCAGCTATAACTATATATCAGCTATATAACTATATATCCATTTCTCAGACAGGTGCTTCATGTCCCTCACTCCCTAACTGTCCATGCTGGTTCTGTCCCCGTTGTTTTAAAAAGCTAAATAAGTTATTAGCATGACGTCATCCAGCTAGACAAACCTGTCTGGTGTACAGCTAGTAGAGAAGCTTCATGTGCTGCTTCTCTTTCCTGCTAGTCTGCTGTCTGATTGTGAGGTCAGGCTGATCTGGGATCAGCTCTTTCAGTAGTTTCTCCTCTCAGTTCTCCTCTCAAACGGGTCTTGGAGGAGCAGTGCTCGCCTGTAGAGACTAGTCCTGTCGAGAACGCGCAGCTTGGGGCAGAATGAAATCTGCCCCAAGCTGAATCTATTTGAGGACGCTGATTGGCTAAATTGTATGTCACTCATTTATATCTTTAGTCAGCATTAAAGCATCATTGGCTAAACTGCTTTATAGACCCGCCTCTTTAGGGCAGATTCTCCAGCGCCCCAGCAGCTGAGAGGTGCAGGAAAAGCATATATTTACCGCAGATATCATATTTTACACATATTACTGGGTGATTCCATATTTCAAAAACACAAATATTGACAATTTGTATAGTTTATTATTATTATTATTATTATTTATTTGTTGTGGCTCAAGGTGGGGCGGCGCCCTAGCTCCCTCTATTGACCAGCCGCCACTGCTGACCAATCACAGCTCACGCTGCACCTCACTGCAGCACTGCACCTGGAAACTGAGCTGCGTGTTAATGCTGACGTACTTGTAGGCCAGCTAGAAGGCTCTGACACGTCAAAGAATACGGCCAACATGTCAAACTAAAGATCTGATTGGTTGAACACTATGACAATCAACAATATCGTCCCCATTCACTTAAACTGCAAAGGTGAGTCTGCAGGCCTCGGGCCTCTCTTCTTACCTAGAGACACAGAGGTGAAATCTGATTGGATAAAAGCTCTACTTAAAACAAGCTGCACTGGAAGCAGAGCAACTGAGGAAGACAGTAGCTGTGCAATGAGAAAATAAGATAATGGGGAAAATAATTTTATAAATTATAATACATGTAGTGTATTTAAGAAACATTATTAAATTATAAAATAGCTATAACTTTGTGATTCTGTTTAGGCCAGCAGAGAAGGCCTTGCAGGCCCTGACGGCCCACCACTGGTATATAATGTGTATTTTCTAACACTCTCTTCTTCTAGTTAATTCCCATGTGATCTGCACCGAGTCCACGATGAGAGTAGAGGTTGAGAAATCTTCATTCCATGGACTCCATGAGGATCATTTGCGGCTCAACGACGGCGCCAACACCGCCTGCAGGCTGCGCTCCAACAGCACTTACGTCTTCGCCGACATCCCCCTCAGCGGTTGTGGCACTGAGCTCGAGGTAACGCAGGCTTTTGTTACCGGCTGCTCTTCTCTCTCAGTCGTTGGTGTTGCCTTTATCTAGCAGTATGAGGACTGAATACATAACCTTTTTTAACTCTGCAGGAAGACGGGGATTACCTCAGGTTCAAGAATGAAATCACCACGTTTGACAACATAGCCGACGTGATCACCAGGAAACACCTGCTGGAGGTGCAGTTCTACTGCCAGTACCCCAAACGTGGAAACGTGACACTGGCCTTCACAGCACACAGGCCCGTCGTCTCAGTGTGGGACAGGGGCTTCGGCAGGTTCACCTACCAGTTTGAGTTCTATCCTAACGACCAATACCAAGCCATGGTTGATCCAACTTCATACCCGGTGGTGTATGAAATAGGGAGCAGGATCTACATGCAGATAGAGGCCACCTCCTCCGTCAACAACACCGTGCTGTTTGTGGAGTCCTGCAGAGCTTCACCATATGACAACCAGAACTCCCAGCGGACCTACTCCATCATTGAGAATGGGTAGGCATGGACACACCCCCTAGTGGCAATAGAGGGCATAACAAAGTATCTGTCAAGATTAGTTCTTTGATTGTTGCTTTAGAGGCTCTTCTGTGTAATGTCACCCTGTCAGGATGTAGAAGTCAATGCTTCACTGACTTCATCTTTTGTATAACCTATAGTACTTTTCTTATTGTGTGAATACCAATAGAACAATACCTCTGCCCCTATAGCAGCATCCACTGTAAGGCACAGAGTAACAAAGGCAACATGTCTCATCGTTTTGTTTTGTTTTGCTCTGACTAGGTGTAATGTGGACCCGACCGTTCAGATCCATTCCCCCTCCCACCCGAGACAATTCAGGTTCAGCATGAAGGCCTTCAAGTTCATCGGCATGTATGATCAGGTAAAGAACGGAGCAGAGGACTGTTGATGTCTCTGGGAAATCTCTAAATGCTTCAACGAATAGGTCCAGTTCATGATGTCCTTTCATCGATCTGACTAGTTTTACTAAGTGGTAATTAATGCACACTTGGTGGACAGGTGCAGTCATGTGACATATGCTCAAAGGGGGGATTTCGGCTGTTATAATGGACAAGCAATAGTCGGGCTGTATTGTCATCTATTCCAGAAGCAAAGCTGTCCAAACCAACCAGGCAGCTGCACTTGGAGCAAGATAACCTGCCTGTAGAGATGGCTCTTGGATTGAATTGGTGCGCCCAAAGTGACACTTTCACATTCAAGCCTGCTGTGGAGAAACGACCGCACACAAGACGTGGTATTCATTCAATCGTCAGTTCCATCTACGACCCGTTAGGATTCTTGTCACCATTCAGCTTGCAATCAAAACCATTCAGAAAGGTGTAGAAAAAACATGTCCTGGGATGACCCTATGCCCCAGACATTCTCACAACAATGGCCGGAATGGATGCTGGATCTGGAGAAGGTGGCGTAACTTAAAGTGGACCGTTGCATCAAACCAAAGGACTTCAGAGGACCCATACATGCACAGCTGCACCTGTCATGGGAAAATAAGTTCTGACGGGGCCAGTTGATGAAGTCCAAACTACTGTTCCCCAACTCTATTTTTATTCTATACTTAATACCTATTGGTGTCCTGATGATCTGTGAAGAACGCACTGGAATCAGACAGAGTTCGATGCGATAGAGTTTATTCATCAATGACTGACTTATTCTTTTCTTACATAGTCTTATAAAGTGTGGCTGATTTGCCCTTTTAGGCTCTTCCTCTGTTTTCCTTTAAAATCACAGGTGTGTTTCTTTCCTGTCATGTGGGTGTGAGTTATGTTATTATGGTTTTATAATGTGTGTATTGCATGTGCCAGTGTGTAATGGTCAACTTTATCTTTCTAGTGGGAGTTGAAAGCCTTTCCCTGATGCCGCCTAGCATAACGCGACTCTTCTTAGTTCAGACCAGCTCTCCCTCTCACAGCACCAGGGCCTTCGCTTGCCTTTTCCATGATAGTCTCTCCATACGCCTGCCAGCCTGTGTAGTAGGAACGCCAGTCTCACTACACCTGCTACGCCCCCTCAGTAGTTTATCTACAAGAGACTCTGATCCTTTCTAAGGCAAACAGGCTGTATGTTGACCTATTCAGACCACACTATTCACACTAGTTCTCAATATGCGGATGTCATATATGTGAGCTTCAAACATGTAGATATATTTAAACAAATAGATATAGTTGATGATGCTATAATGGTAAATCAAACTCCAACTACCTCAGGTTGACCACGGGTGGCAGTGTGGATTAGTGTGGCAGGTGATTTGTATATGGGGCACAGGTGCAACAGACAGGCTAATGATCACACGTTTTTTACTGCACGCAAGACACACGAGAGGGAGACTAGGAAGATAAGTCATATCACATCATATCATCATCTGTAAACCGAAAGCCGAGTTAAATGGGAACCTCACCCAGAAGTGAAAGCGCCTGGAATGTCTTTATTGAAGCGAGTAAGAAACCCTGGCAAGCTTTCAGTGCACATTGGGTGTGACACTTGCAAAATATGCTAAACAAACAATCAATCACTCAAAGACATCAAAACATCTGTGTGGGTGTGCACTGGTGGAGCATGCCGATGGCAGTAATCACAAGGACATTTTGTAATTATTACTAATAATTAAAAACGTTCCACTCCTGACATGAGAATGTGACTATGTGCATCTTGTGTCGAATGGACGGACTGCTGTCACCAACGCTGAGGCATAAAAACAGAAAATAAAAATATATATCACAGCACTGGGATCTTGTTTTTATCTGGGTATAGAAACCAGCGAATGAAGTCAGCTGTTTTATAGGAAAGGTGAGACTCTAGCCGCAGCATCATCTGTTGTTTTTGGAGTTGCAACTGTTACAACCCGGCTCAAAAGCTGCAAGAACTTGTGTCTGATTGAAATGCAGTGTCTTCAAGAACAACTCACTTGAAGTCCTAAGACCTTCAAGTCCACTCTCTAGATTTTGGTGAGTCACGGCCGCTTGTTCCATCATGACCAAGTCCAGATATTCACAAACCAGTTATCCAAACAGTCAACAACAATCAACACAGTGCAAAGTAGAAACATATTGAAATTTACAGAAAAATATAAAGATATATAAGTGAAATTTAAAATAAAGTGCACAAACAAACAGATAACAGGACTATAAACAAGTGAGATGTAAGTGTAGTGTAAAAGTGTCGAGTGTATTAGAAGGGATGTGCAGGGGAGTGACCGGTAGGAAATTGTCCTGGTGATGACAGAGTCAGTGGGGGACCCGGGCTCTGTTAATGAGCCCGACTGCGGACGGGAAGAAACTGTTCGTGTGTCGTGAGGTCTTGGTCTTGATGGACCTCAGCCTCCTGCCAGATGGAAGGGGCACGAACAGTTTGTGTCCAGGGTGAGAGGGGTCGGCTACAATCTGTGTGTATATATATTAGTGCTGGGCAAGTTAACGCGTTATTTTCGCGTTAACGCATTAATTAATTAACGCCGACAATTATTTTATCGGGCATTAACGCAGTTTTTTTTTTATTATTAAGCGGACATTTTTAACACAAGAACCGGCAGCGAGCGGTGAACAGCTGTTTGTGTGGCGTCTTGTTTCCTTCACCTACAGTCCCCTGGGTCCTAAGTCCCTCCATGTACAGCTTCTTATCACCCTCTATGTACCAACGTACATTTATAACAAATACCACACATATTACGGTAATCAGCGTTGCATATGTATCTATAAGGAAAGATACAGGAAAGATACAGGAGGACATTCCTGCCCACTGCAATAACACTTTATAACAAATCACCTCTGGCCAGATCATCATCTTTCAAATGACTACAACACTTGCTTGCTGTTGTTGGTGATCCTTGCACTACTGTTCAGTTTGTTTTAGTTTACCTAGTTTATTTTATACCATGATCCTGCACTACTGTTCAGTTTGTTTAGTTTACCTAGTTGTTCATTTGATACCATTCCAATTCATTGTATATACTGTGCATTTGTATTTTATTCTATTTTATCTTATTTTTTATTCTATTTCTTCAATTCAATATCTGCTCTGCTATTTTATTATACTGTATATATTGTGCATTTCCATACCTCATATTTTATTCTACTCTGTAACTTGCTGCTGCTACAAACAAATTTCCCCCGGGGATGAATAAAGTTTATATCTATCTATCATCTATCTGACCAAAATACCCCAAAAAATATTTGTTTTGAGTTTTTAAAGTGTTTTTGTTTGTAATATGTATAATAAGCATATCATTTAGTTATCGCAACTGAGAAGTATATAGTAGCATAAAACTGCACTTTAAAAATACACAGTAAATGTCCTGAGTTGGAGGTGCAGTGACAGTACTTCTTATCCGTGACAGAAAACAGGCCCAGCAGTTGATGTGCAGCAGACGTTCACAGTAAACAGCTTGCGAGTACAATTTGACAAATATTCCTGGTAATATCTCAGTGGAACATTGGGTGTGATACTTTCAAAATATGCTAAACATCAAACATCAAAACATCCGTGTGGGTGTGCACTGGTGGAGCATGCTCATGGCAGTAATTATAAGGTCATTTTGTAATTATTATTAATAATTAAAAACGTTCCACTCCTGACATGAGAATGTGACATTTTGTAATTATTACTAATTACAAACGTAATTACCTGACATGAGAATGTGACAATGTGCATTTTAGCATCAACTGGAGGAGGAAATGAAAGTTCCTGTTCCTGAGTGATGAACTCTTTTTCATCATGAAATGCAACGCTGGTGTTGTTCTCATCTTGTGAGTCTGTGTCATGGACTTTGCTTTTGTGTCGTGTCTTTCCAGTCTGACGACCACTCAAAGGGCTTTAACACTACAAGTCAACATTCACCCATTCACACACATCCACACACTGATGGCTGAGAATACCATCAGGACTCAACTAATTCACATTCACATACATGCGTACACCAACGGCACATTGTGTGAGGCATCGAGGCGACACGTGGTCCTGGAGACCCCTGCTGTGATGTAACTACCACACAGGAGGTTTGGAGAGAACTTTGTCAACCAGGTGTTGGTCTGTGGACAGATATTGTCAACGCCAGTACGTGAGTTTGAAGATGAAGATTTGAGAGATTCAAACTCCGATAGATATATGACAAAAGTATGCAAATGTTTTGTGACCAAATGTTTATTAATTTACCAAACCGTCCTCACAAAATGGCGTAAACATACAAGTTATACACTTAAAAGAGAGTAAAGCAAGGAACCATCACCTTACCCTCCAATACAATCTGACTTCTTTGTTCAACGAGTCGCCCCCTGATGGACATCAGAAAGAATGCAGGGTTAAGACATGAAGCGTTGGCTCCACTGTTCAGACCCACAGGTTGTCCCTGCTTCCATGTCATGAGTAAGTATATATTGACTAACGACTAAGAAGGACAATGCCTCTTGAATCTTTTCTTTTTTTACTGTTGGTAAATCTGGAGAGTTTCATGCTGATTCAAGCTGCAGAAGTCCTCCAATGTCTGAATGTTTCAATTAAATGACTTTTACTTAAACAGGGTCGCCCGACAGATCACTTTTGGAAAATCACAATACTCATCATCCAGAAGTCATTTAGTATATAATGTAGATGTGATAGTTGTGTTAAATGAATTCTCTATATGTATCACTATTCTTTGATCTTTGATGAGAGTGCACTGCTCACATCATTCATGAGTAAAATACATGTTTCCTTAAGAGTAACTGAGTTAATGTTTCCTTGGACAGTTTATCTCAGCACATTGCTGTTGAGACTACAGATGAAGATGATCTGCTTCCTGTTAATCTGATGCTCAAAGAAGGAAGGGCTGAGTGGATGTTTCTCCCGAGCAGCAGCCCTGTCCATGAGAACCATAATACATATCAGCATTTTCAAAGTCCGAATCAGAAGTCAAACTATGATTACAAGTCAATTAAAAGAGCTCTGTTAAGATTGAGTTTTGAGTCTTCAACGGCAGCCTAGTCGCCATGAAAAACAGTTTGCGTTGTATGTTTCTGAAAACCCACGGATACGTTGTGTGTGGACATGTTTACATTTTGTCTGTGCAAGTGACATAGTATATCTCTTGAGACCGTTATTGAAAATGATATGGTCTAATGACGACTATATCAAGCAGGAAAGTCCATTAAGGGTAGACGGGAGGTGTGTTGGATGGGTCGCACCAACACCAGACTTTCATCCAGCAGACCGCTGTTCGTGTCCTGTGTGGAAACAAATGCAAGCGTTGACTTTACTCTTGTTATGTGACGTTACACAAGAAAGTCCCCGAAGGGCAGTTGTTTATTTATGGAAGTTATGTTGTTACCGTTGTTACGTTCTGTTGTCACATTATTATTTAACACAAACCTCTTTTTGAAGATCTTTTTTCATACCGTAACCAATTAGTTTTGTTGCCGAAAACTAAGTTGGGTCATTATGTTGCAGGACGCCCTACAACACCTTAAGTTGGGTTACTGTGTTGCAGGACGCCCTACAACATCTTAAGTTGGGTCGTTGTGTTGCAGGACGCCCTACAACACCTTAAGTTGGGTCATTGTGTTGCAGGACGCCCTACAACATCTTAAGTTGGGTCATTTTGTTGCAGGACGCCCTACAACATCTTAAGTTGGGTCGTTGTGTTGCAGGACGCCCTACAACACCTTAAGTTGGGTCGTTGTGTTGCAGGACGCCCTACAACACCTTAAGTTGGGTCATTGTGTTCCAGGACGCCCTACAACATCATAAGTTGGGTCATTGTGTTGCAGGACGCCCTACAACATCTTAAGTTGGGTCGTTGTGTTGCAGGACGCCCTACAACACCTTAAGTTGGGTCGTTGTGTTGCAGGACGCCCTACAACACCTTAAGTTGGGTCATTGTGTTCCAGGACGCCCTACAACATCATAAGTTGGGTCATTGTGTTGCAGGACGCCCTACAACATCTTAAGTTGGGTCGTTGTGTTGCAGGACGCCCTACAACACCTTAAGTTGGGTCGTTGTGTTGCAGGACGCCCTACAAAACCTTAAGTTGGGTCGTTGTGTTGCAGGACGCCCTACAAAACCTTAAGTTGGGTCATTGTGTTGCAGGACGCCCTACAACACCTTAAGTTGGGTCGTTGTGTTGCAGGACGCCCTACAACACCTTAAGATGGGTCGTTGTGTTGCAGGACGCCCTACAAAACCTTAAGTTGGGTCATTGTGTTTCAGGACGCCCTACAAAACCTTAAGTTGGGTCATTGTGTTGCAGGACGCCCTACAAAACCTTAAGTTGGGTTACTGTGTTGCAGGACGCCCTACAACATCTTAAGTTGGGTCGTTGTGTTGCAGGACGCCCTACAACACCTTAAGTTGGGTCATTGTGTTGCAGGACGCCCTACAACATCTTAAGTTGGGTCATTTTGTTGCAGGACGCCCTACAACATCTTAAGTTGGGTCGTTGTGTTGCAGGACGCCCTACAACACCTTAAGTTGGGTCGTTGTGTTGCAGGACGCCCTACAACACCTTAAGTTGGGTCGTTGTGTTCCAGGACGCCCTACAACATCTTAAGTTGGGTCATTGTGTTGCAGGACGCCCTACAACATCTTAAGTTGGGTCGTTGTGTTGCAGGACGCCCTACAACACCTTAAGTTGGGTTGTTGTGTTGCAGGACGCCCTACAACATCTTAAGTTGGGTCGTTGTGTTGCAGGACGCCCTACAACACCTTAAGTTGGGTTACTGTGTTGCAGGACGCCCTACAACACCTTAAGTTGGGTCGTTGTGTTGCAGGACACCCTACAACACCTTAAGTTTGGTTACTGTGTTGCAGGACGCCCTACAACACCTTAAGTTGGGTCGTTGTGTTCCAGGACGCCCTACAACACCTTAAGTTGGGTCGTTGTGTTCCAGGACGCCCTACAACACCTTAAGTTGGGTCGTTGTGTTCCAGGACGCCCTACAAAACCTTAAGTTGGGTTACTGTGTTGCAGGACGCCCTACAACACCTTAAGTTGGGTCGTTGTGTTCCAGGACGCCCTACAACACCTTAAGTTGGGTCGTTGTGTTCCAGGACGCCCTACAAAACCTTAAGTTGGGTTACTGTGTTGCAGGACGCCCTACAACACCTTAAGTTGGGTCGTTGTGTTCCAGGACGCCCTACAACACCTTAAGTTGGGTTACTGTGTTGCAGGACGCCCTACAACACCTTAAGTTGGGTCGTTGTGTTCCAGGACGCCCTACAACACCTTAAGTTGGGTCGTTGTGTTGCAGGACGCCCTACAACACCTTAAGTTGGGTCGTTGTGTTCCAGGACGCCCTACAACACCTTAAGTTGGGTCGTTGTGTTCCAGGACGCCCTACAACACCTTAAGTTGGGTCGTTGTGTTCCAGGACGCCCTACAACATCTTAAGTTGGGTCGTTGTGTTCCAGGACGCCCTACAAAACCTTAAGTTGGGTTGTTGCCATGGGGATAAACTACTTTTTAACTCGGTTGGTTCTGATCTTTTACGATATCGGTTTCTGCGACCAGAAGGGAGTGTTTTGGTTTGGCCTGCAGATGAATAGCAGGAGTGGCGTTTAATTGTTACTGTGAATGAGAAACAATAGAATCATTGTTGCTGCGCTGTTGTCAGGATTGTTGCTCGACTTCAGTACGGGCTGAGTTCCAAGAGAAGGTTTAAGCCACAACCCTCTCCACATGATGCTTGCTGCTTTGATGTGATGCAGTAGACGTTCCTACACACTGTCTGGAGAGCGTAACTCTTACATTTGTAGTACAGAAGAACCTTCATTTTGTGTGTGTTTGTCATCTTTTTAAAATGACTGTAACTGTGTACATAAAACAACTAATGCAACATTTTCAAAAGGAACTAAATCTATTTATTTCACATAGTACCACCTTCTTTCTTGACAACTTCTCTCTGCTGCACTTTGGAACGGCTGGCACTGACTCTCCATCTTTTCAGTGCTAAACATACTGAATGCATTGCTTACCTTCTGACATTTGATGTGCCAGTAGCACACAACGTACGCAACTTACACATAGAAGAAGTACACAAGGGGCGGTAGCCGGTATTTGTCTATCCGGGGAGTTGTTAAGTATATTACTAAATACCAATGTAGTTCTTCTTCATTGTTGGGATGCATTGGTTGAAAGAATAAAAGCTCACTTTGGAGAATTGGTGGCACAAACATTAAAACTGTGTTTTCTTTGTGAAACTGTGAATGCATGCTCAGAAGTGTGTTGTGTTCACTTCATACAATCAAAAAGAAAATAAAAATACTCATTTTAAACGCCTTTGAATATTACTTTTCGTAACACAATATAAAAACTTGCAGATGAAGGATGTCATTGAACGATTGTTCTCGGCTGTTTGTGCATTAGTGCAATGACTTGCTTCTTCAACCTGTTCATCAGGTGAAGGTGAACACGCCATGTTCACATTCTTATGAATATAAATAATCAAACTTAAGTGACTCATATATATAAATAAACTTAAGTGATGGAACTTCCCACATCCTTCAAAGCTACATAAACCTGCAGGTGAAAACAGGGTTGGATTGTGATCTGTCATCACATCAGTGTTAGTTTAAAGAACATAGGCGAGGTTACCAGTCAACAACACACTGTTACAGGAAACTAAACCTCCTGAGTTATTAGTTTTAGCTTCTGTCAAAGGCACATCACCAACACTACATTTTTAATTCACCTACGTAGGGCAAGGCGGTATGACCAAAAATGTATATCGCGGTATTTTGTAAGATTATACCGGTTTCACGATATATCACGGAGTTTCTTTCTCTGCATACTTTATCGCGGGTTAATACGTGGAGCAGACATTTTTATCACAGTGTTTTTAGTGTATAGATTAAGGACTGTGGTCTTTATAGCAATTTGATTATTTGAAGAGATCATGAAGATATTTAACTCTTACATCTGGATCTACAAGTTCTCTGCTCTGTGAAGTCTTTCCTTGTCTCTCCTCCCAGTGTCACGGTGTGGGTACATCTCACTGGTGAAATCAGAATACCCTTATTTGATTGGCTAAACTGCATCACGTGACGTGATTTACAACGCATTGGTCGGTGTTTTTCCTGCACCGCTGAACAAGTGTCGTAAATTCTGGAAAGGAGGGTGAATAACTCCGCTGCATAAAGTAAAGGCCTGCGACCCACTGAAAACGGGTCCGCGACGACCCACCAGTTGAGAATCACTGGTCTGCAGTATAAAAATGCTTAAAATGATTGAAATCATACAGAAATTACTTTTATAGCACAGATCAGTAGAGAAATATTATTTATTTTATTTCATCATTATTTGTTTTTTACTTTTCATGATGGCAGGTGAGGCCCCTGACCGCACGTCCCTGCAACAGAGCCTCCAAGCTGTTAGCAGACTGTTAGCAGACTGCTAACAGGCGAGTGAGCTGCACCCAGCATGCAGTTCGGCGGTAAAATTGTATAAATTAAATATTAGTGTTACAAATTGTTTATGTGTCACAGACTGTTGTGTCGTGGTGTTTTGCTCTGTTAAAGAGCGTTAGTTGTGGGTTGTTAATTGTTATAAAGTTATAAAGTTATGACCATGACTAGGGATCCCTCTCAATACATATAAGTTAACTAGCTCCGACTCCAGAGCTCATAGCGGTGAACCAATTATTTAGCTGCTTGTTGAAGACAGACAGCAGTAGTTCCGGTTTTGCGCCGGTGTGACGGTATGTGAAAAATTCATAACATACGGGAAATTAAAACAGGTTGAAACGGTATACGCCCAGCCCTACACCTACAACATATTTGTAGATTATTTCTACCGTGAGAGAGCTGATAAATAACAATTGTTTTGTAGCTAAACACAGCTACCTCATTATATTCATAAATGTTTTTACAGTTAGAGTCAAAAGGAGATGTTTCATTACTGTATAAACATCACATCATAATAATTACATTATTCATTTTAAAATGATGAGGGAATAAAATAAGACAAAGTTGCCCAATGTTGACACGACATTAGCAACACGTCCTGAGTCTTTTGACTCCAGAGAAGGGAGCATGAACATGAAGGATTCTTTCGCTCCAATTCGCACATTCTGCCGGTCACAGTAGTTTTCATATGAACACACTTTCATGCATTCCCCAAAACACTGAAACACTCCCACTAACAAAAGTACAAATCAGAACCATAATCACATCATAACATCTGTTTCCTTCCTCTTGTGTTAATGTCACACTGACAAAATAAAGAAAGACAAACAAACTAGTAAAGATCAGAACATATTGACGATTAGATGAGCGTGCACTTCAGAACGTGAGAGCAGTCTTTGGACCATTGCTGGCCTCACCCTACTTATATCCAGACAATCACATGTTTCACTTTCTCACAGCTTTCAATGCACCAAAACAACACTTGATCACCGGTGAAGCCCATCGGACTCAGTGGTATGTGTGTGTGTGTACTTCCTTGTAGATTTACCGACTTTTGTTGAAAGCTGAAAAGACAAACCGTAACCGATAAAACCAACACAGAGATTAAACATATTCATTCAGAAACACTGTAAACACACATCGATGATGATCACGCACTGGAAAAAAACTATCTCAAAAGTGAGAGCTTCTTCAGGGAGCACAGTAAAGCCATCACAGGGTTCCACAGAAACACAAACCAAGTGTACGGTGTCTCTACGTCACTCCTCCTCAGTCCAGATATGGTCACTTCCTGTTCACTGGTTGCAAAAAAACCAAGATGGCGACGACCAAAATGCAGAATTCTGGGATTCAAGACCGCAGTCCATAAACCAATGAGAGACGTAACAATGACTACGTCCACTTCTTATAAACAGTCTGTGGTGTAGATGGTTTTGGTGTGAGTTACAGAGAGATGGAGATATCGGCTGCAGAGATGTCGGCCTTCTTTCCAGTATAATGGGAATAGAGGACACACAGCTGACATTTGGAAAACTCAACAGCAAAGTGTCTGTGCAGAAATCATGACTCGTTACTCGAGATGTTCCACAGTTCTTGTTGTGAGCAGAGTGTCATGTTGTTCCTTTATATTGGAGAGAAGGCAGACATCTCTACGGACAATTTCTACAACACTGGGAACTCACACCAAAACAATCTAGACTGATAAATAGCACACAGGTGAGAGGAAAAATGTGTGTTTTAGATTTTTGGGGTTAATTGTCTCTTTAGCACTAAAAGTACTGCTTACATGTACGTGATGCTGCTGAGAGGAAGACAGAAGACAAACGCTTTGATTGCACAATATCATTCGTCAGTGATGAGAGGTGTAGAGAATCTGGTTGTTTGGGTTGTTACGGGAAGTAATTATTGTATTGTTGTACCATTTTCGGACAACTTGTCACCATTGCAGGCGTTGACAGTAAAACACCTTGTGAAACCAGTTGGAAAGCACAAGATGTGCCTATTCCAGCACATCGTGTGCTTTCCATGAAACTTGAAAGGACTGCCATCATCCGGTCAGCCTACTAGAGCGTCTATATAATGATGCTGCAGGTGGATGTGAGTGGCAGAGAACCTCCAGACATAGTGAGTTGAAGGCATCATGGCTTCCACTTCAGTGCTCCTGCTTCAGCTGCTCCTGGTCTCACTGGCGTCTGCGTCTGATCACTTTGGGGGATCCGTGACCTTCAGCGTCAAAGAGAGAAACCCTGACGGATCATTTCGGGTGAGAGATGCAACTTTTTACATATGATGTGCAACGTGCATTACAGATGATGTGTGAATATGTTTCCTCTGGGAGTTGTCATATTCTGGGAACGCTTATTTAATCTCTTTATTATAAATGCTGTTGTTATTTTAAATGGGTTTGAATACTCTGTTTACAGAATATTAACGAGATACATTTTTGTATATCTTGATCTTGTATGTAAAATATTTACATGAAATGTATTATTATTACTTATTATTATTACTTTGCCAGGACTTTATTAAAAACTATCTTCCTTTCTGAAACACTTTAATTCCCCCGGATGTTGCTTACAAGATATTTTGATATTTTACAGCTCCTCAAGGGGGCCGGAAAAAACGTGTATTTATAGCAACTTCACATCCATTTAATTTAAATTCAGAGTAAGAATTGAATGCGTGATGGATGTAAAATAATATGGGTTGCATATGTTGAACTCTTGATTTTGCAGGCTTGAGTCTGATTCATGCTTTCATTCTTGCTGAGTTTATATTATGTTCTTGAGTTTTGCCTTTTCACTCCAAAAAACACTGTTTCTCATAATCAAGGCAAACTAGGTTCAGGTGAACACCCTAAATTATTTAACATTGTTAAACCGAGTCCCGTTTATGGAATTCCCCCCGTGGCTGAAAGGGATGACCTTTAACCTTTAAAAAATAATTATTTCACCAAGAAAAGAAGAAACAATCATAAAAGCTTGATGAGAACAATGATTTTCTTAATCTAAACGTGAACATACCATCATTATTGTTATTATTATGATTATTACAGATGAACACCCTTCTTTAAATGGATATCATTATAGAGTAAAATAACTGTTTACAAAATACACAGAAATGTAATTCATTAGAATATCCTTATCTTCAGTAGAGCAACCGTCTTTAACTCGAGGATCTTTTTCCACAGGTGGAAGTTCGCAACAGGGCGACCTTTGATGGGTGTCAATCCCGCCACTCCTGGGGTTGTTCCGGAGGCAAGTGTGGCTCCGTCTCCAGCAGTGAGAACGGTGCGATTGACAACAGCACCAATGCACCACAAAACAACAGACAATGGTGTGAAACTGAAACAGTCGACACAAGAATCGTCCTGAGTGACAAACCTTTTCAATTAAAGTGAGTTTTATTCTTCTTCCCTTAAATCCTATCAATGCTGAATATTGTATTTGTTGTTCTTTTCATAAAGAGCAGCCAGTGTTCAGTGCAGTATTTCAAGAGTGTCTTTTGATTGATGACCATACCAGGGCTGATGGCTGCTGTTGGATCCAAACTCGTCACGGGGTTAGTAATAATTGGAGACTTCAGACTTCACTGGATTTGGGATCAAGATCTGACAATGGAAAACCAAACAGGTCACCAGACATTGCCATTCTACCTTTCCTCAGGTAAGTCCTCTGCAGTTAGCATGAAACAGCTAGGCTAAGCTACAATCCGTTTGTTAAAGAAACTGTGGAAAATGTCCTACTTCACCGCCTCCCAGTGGTACAAAAACAAAAAAGACATCGTGGCAGTCCTCAAATACTGACATTTAGGGGCTGAAAGCCAAACATGGTCTGCAATCTGTATCCTACAGTTTGTCTACCAACACAATCATATGCCATCAGAATCATTTGGAAAATAGTGTAATCGCAAAGAAATGAGTGATTTTAATTCAATGATTTCTTCCAATAATAAGAATGTTCACTTGCTTTAACATTTGTATGACATTCCAGCCAAAATAAATTAATAAAATTGTATTCTTCTATTTTAATTATGAATTACAGTAAAATTACGAATATTAAAATGTGTGACTCTGTATGTAAAATGTTATGAACTGAACTACACCTCTACCAGCATGTCACTGGTTTTGTATTACTTCTTGTATTTGTGTAGCTATCCAGCTGATTGTTGGCCTAGAAGACTGTTACTGACTCATGTTACTGACTCATGTTACTGACTCATGTTACTGACTCATGTTACTGACTCATGTTACTGACTCATGTCACTGACTCATGATACTGACTCATGTTACTGACTCATGTTACTGACTCATGTTACTGACTCATGTCACTGACTCATGATACTGACTCATGTTACTGACTCATGTTACTGACTCATGTTACTGACTCATGTCACTGACTCATGATACTGACTCATGTTACTGACTCATGTTCATGTGTCCACTCAAGAGTTCCTCAGAACTGCCCACGGACATACGAGCTGATGTCCTTTGATCCTGATGGAGACAGAGTTCGATGCAGATATGGAAATATCAGAAATGTAGAGTGTGACTCGTGTGAACAACCTAAAGGCTTCACCTTAGATCAGGTTAGTTGAAAAGTTAATGTCCTAATACATTGTTCAATACTTCACTGATGCTTTGCTTCACTTAACTTCAAAATGTTCACATCGTCAGGACTCTTGCACATTACACTACAATCAATCCACTGCCGACCCCAGAGTTTATGGATTTGAGATGGTGGTGGAGGACTTCCCGATAAAGCATATCATTCTGGGCTACACTGATGGATCCCGATCCTACAAGTTCCCACTGGTTGTGAGGAGAAAGAGACGAGACGTGTTGCATAATCACGCAGCACCAACAACCACACCTCCACTCAGTAAACTACCTTTGCAGTTCTCCTTTCTTGGTGAGTTATTTTTTATTGTGTGACAGCATTTTCAATCAGCCAATCCACAAAAAAAAAAAAAGAACTGCTTAATGTTGCAGCTCTGCAACACTTTAATGAGATGTTACACATGGCAGAAGACATTATTTTAGAAATCTTAAAGTCAGGAGTCTCTGAGAACAGTTTGACCAGAAACTAGCTTTAGATTTTTAACATTTTATTTATTCACTAAACTATTGCCAGTTACTTAAATGAATCTTCTATTTTTTAACTCCAGTGGACCCACCTGCTCCCTCGTGTCAGGAGGGACTCTACTTGCCAGAGTTTTTGCCCCCAACACCTTTAAACGGAGCCCGCCTCCATGCAGAGGTCGACAGAGAAGTGGAGATCAGAGTCAAAGCACGAGCGTCACGCGCAACGTGAGTGAGAGCCGACGTGAGCGGTGTTGCCTTGAGGCGCGTGAGATAACATCAGAGAGGAAAGAGTCACTAAATCTCTGCTTTCTTTGTTTCATCACACAGAATACATGACATCATCATCAGCGGCCCAGTGAACATCACCAAGCAAAGGAACACACATGGGGAGTTCGTCATCAGGTGGACGCCTATCCAAGATAACCTGGGGGATTTTTTCCCGATCTGCTTTGCTGTTGAGGCGGTGACCGGGTAAGCTTTGGGTTCCTTATGAGAGAATTTGTACATGTGTGTGTGTGTGAAGCCATGATTTGACTTTGTAACACATTTATTTGCAGGTCTGCTGGAACCGCCACCACCCCATCTCCACAGTGAGTGACATTTCTCTGTTTGGTGTTTTTCTCTTAAGCAACAAGGTAGAGATTAAACAATTAGGAGCCAAAACCACCGGTAATAATTTGAACATGACATATCGGCCTAACCGAAAGAGTAACAGGCATTAACTCAGCGTTCACCGATGCTTCTCAGGTCTGGCGTCTATCAGTCCGAGATGAGGTGTGTTCTGGTTGAAGTTCGGAGGGTGCAAGGTGAGTCTACTTTAATGTCAACATGTTGTTGTTTAAGTACAGCTGTAATGGTGTGTATTTTCACCAAATATATCACACGCTAAATGCTAAGTTAAAGTTAAATATTGTCTTCATGGCTGGCGTACATTAGAGGTTAAAAAGCCACGAGACGTGTACTTCTTTAAAGTGCTGTGATTGGTTAAACCTTCCTACCAGACAAAATTCAGAGCCGTCATTGGATGCAAAAAATTCTTGTTCTACACATAAATACCACGGTTCACTGTTCATACACAGTGAAACTAAACCAGCAGGACTGTAAAGAAACTTTCTTTTTGATGGAAACACAACCTGAAGGTGTCCTGTGGAGTTTCCTAGTATACGAACAAAAGCCATGTTTACATTCATTAGAACACATTGTGTGTATCGTGGCCTTGGGTGCCTTTCCTTCCTCATACAAAGTATTTTAAATCATGAACTGTTCACATCAATGTTTACCAGCTCGCAGTCTTTGCCCCCTGTAAATAAGTACACCACTGGTATATAATGTGTATTTTCGAACACTCTCTTCTTCTAGTTAATTCCCATGTGATCTGCACCGAGTCCACGATGAGAGTAGAGGTTGAGAAATCTTCATTCCATGGACTCCATGAGGATCATTTGCGGCTCAACGACGGCGCCAACACCGCCTGCAGGCTGCGCTCCAACAGCACTTACGTCTTCGCCGACATCCCCCTCAGCGGTTGTGGCACTGAGCTCAAGGTAACGCAGGCTTTTGTTACCGGCTGCTCTTCTCTCTCAGTCGTTGGTGTTGCCTTTATCTAGCAGTATGAGGACTGAATACATAACCTTTTTTTACTCTGCAGGAAGTCGGGGATAACCTCCGGTTCAGGAATGAAATCACCACGTTTGACAACATAACCGACGTGATCACCAGGAAACACCTGCTGGAGGTGCAGTTCGAATGCCTGTACCCCAAACGTGGAAACGTGACACTGGCCTTCACAGCACACAGGCCCATCGTCTCAGTGTGGGACAGGGGCTTCGGCAGGTTCACCTACCAGTTTGAGTTCTATCCTAACGACCAATACCAAGCCATGGTTGATCCAACTTCATACCCGGTGGCGTATGAAATAGGGAGCAGGATCTACATGCAGATAGAGGCCACCTCCTCCGTCAACAACACCGTGCTGTTTGTGGAGTCCTGCAGAGCTTCACCATATGACAACCAGAACTCCCAGCGGACCTACTCCATCATTGAGAATGGGTAGGCATGGACACACCCCCTAGTGGCAATAGAGGGCATAACAAAGTATCTGTCAAGATTGGTTCTTTGATTGTTGCTTTAGAGGCTCTTCTGTGTAATGTCACCCTGTCAGGATGAAGAAGTCAATGCTTCACTGACTTCATCTTTTGTATAACCTATAGTACTTTTCTTATTGTGTGAATACCAATAGAACAATACCTCTGCCCCTATAGCAGCATCCACTGTAAGGCACAGAGTAACAAAGGCAACATGTCTCATCGTTTTGTTTTGTTTTGCTCTGACTAGGTGTAATGTGGACCCGACCGTTCAGATCCATTCCCCCTCCCACCCGAGACAATTCAGGTTCAGCATGAAGGCCTTCAAGTTCATCGGCATGTATGATCAGGTAAAGAACGGAGCAGAGGACTGTTGATGTCTCTGGGAAATCTCTAAATGCTTCAACGAATAGGTCCAGTTCATGATGTCCTTTCATCGATCTGACTAGTTTTACTAAGTGGTAATTAATGCACACTTGGTGGACAGGTGCAGTCATGTGAACTTTATTAGAGGCACAATGTTTCCGTCATGGATCTTCATCAGGTATAACACACAATGTGAAGCAACACATGTTTGTACTGAAGCCACAGGTCGTAACAACCAATCAGAGAGGAGAAGCAAATCTCTGAAAACACCAGAGACACTTATCACATCAATAATTGATCAAAAACAAAACGTACTTTTAACAGTGGCGGGCCGTGCATTTCATACCCAGGCCTTCACTGCTGTCATGCAGCTGAAATACCACCTTGTAACCACATGATGGCGCCACAGCTATTATTCGTTTCTAAGGCTGTAACTATGTACGTACTCGTATTAAACAGTTCCGTACAAGGCTTACAATACGTTTAGTACATTTAATACAACGCTAGAGCATTTGGAAAATGCAGAAGCTTAAATTCAAGAAAATATAATGTTTTCTGTGCTCATGTAGGACAGTGGTTCTCAGCTGGTCTGGCTGTGGGACCCACCATCATCCCTTAACGACAAGCCGCAGCTGATCTGTCTCTTGAGGAGACCGTCTTATGATTTTACTTTCACAACCCAAACATGCTGCACTGGAAGCAGAGCAACTGAGGAAGACAGTAGCTGTGCAATGAGAAAATGAGATAATGGGGAAAATATTTTTATAAATTATAATACATCAAAAAAAATATTTTCTTTTGTGATTCTGTTTAGGCCAGCAGAGAAGGTTTTGCAGGCCCTGACGGCTGACTTTTAATAATGTCAGACTTTTGTAAAATAGACTTTGTTTCAATAAAGATGAGTTGAGCAATTCAAGAAAAGTAATTCGTCAACAAAAACACGTAATCTTTGACATGTTTTGTGAAACTCAATCTATGTCTCCCATCTCACCTTTTATAGAACAACATTGTATTTCCTTTTAAATTCACTTTTGAATGTGGTTATTATGAACTTGATTGGTTGTTACAACCTGTGGCTTCACATTGTGAATCTGATGTCTGACGATCATGACAGAAGAACTGCATCTCTAATAAACTCAGCGCTGACGACGTTTTAAGAAATGAACTTGAACCACTTGACACGGATGGACTTGAGGACGAGGTGGACGTCACTGACTGTCGTGGAGATGCAAAGTGGAGCGGAGGTTTTAACTGGATCTGAGCGCAGCTCTGCTGTCGGTCCGTCTGCTGGTGTGATGACAGCGTGTTCTGTTTCATTCAGGTGTACATCAGCTGCACAGTCCTGATGTGTGAAGCAGGGAGACCCAACACCAGGTTCTCAGAGGGATGCGTCAGCTCCACAACACCAGCCGCTTGGCCTCAGCACAACCACCGCAGAAAGAGAGAGGTAGCCGTGGAGAGTGCCAGGCACTTCGTTTCCCAGGGTCCCCTGCGCTTAACGAGAGCAGCGGAGAGCAGCGAAAGCTCAGGTATGAAAACAGAGAACGTGTATTTGTTACCAGCACACTTCACTTGTTTGAGCCACTTTGGACCAGATCAAGTTAAAACATGGTGCTTGTTGTTTCTCCAGCGCTCCACCTGAATCTGAACCTGGTGTTCATCGCTGGATGTCTTCTCGCAGCTGTTGGCATGATCGGTGCCGTGGTCATGTACAAGGCCAGGATGTCAAAGGTCAAATACCAACCTTTGTCCACAGAGGAACGTTAAGACAGCCTGCAGAATACCAGTTCTGCATTGATTACATTTGACTACGTAAAGCTTTTGATTAGTTTTGCTGTCAGATATTGAGTGCTCGTGTATCTTCTGTGCCCATTTAAATGAATGAGCTTCATATTAAATCCTTTATACATGTCTACAGCTTTAGAAGTGGAAATACTGCAGTGAGGAAAACTCTGTGCCCGTGCAAACAGGAAACCAGAAGGTTTTATACTAATTAACACTAAGAGGCTGATCAACCAGTTCTGCACAGGGTTATTATCTTTAAATGAAACTAAATGAAAACGTTATCCTTTAAGAAAAACTAAAACCAAACTGAAACAATGTTCCCTGTTTAGAAAACAAATGAAGATAAAATAAAAATGAGCGTAAATTAATTTCAGTTTTAGTTTTTTTAGCTCTAAATTATCACTGCCAAAGAAAAAAGTAGACAGAATGAAACCTTACATTCATTCATCATCCCTCCGGATCATAATGGACATTAAAAGATCTCTTTTTAAAGCTAGAGTTGGTAGTAATGAGAAACTAGCCTCATATCGGCCTTCAGATTAGCCGTTAGACATGCAGTTCAGTTTGTGTAGCTATAAAACGTTCCACACTTTGAAACCTTTATTCCGTTCCCTTCTGCTGACTCGGGCCGGGTTGCAGGCGCAGTAGGTTTAGCAGGGTATTCTAGACGTACCTCTCCACAGCAACTTTTCCAGATGCGATATATGATATTTCTGGGTTTACCTGAGAAACCCTGTAAAGGGAGGTGTCCACAAGTAATCCTGATCGGATGCCCTAACCAACTCAGCTGGATCCTTCACCATCTGTAATCATGGTGAAGGAATGTATTTGTGTCTTTTAAATGGGATTTTAATTTACAATAAAAGGGGAAATGTGCATTCTATCAACCTTCCATTTGATGTCTTAATTACATAATAAGCAATGCTTTGTGTGTCTGTGGTTTGTTGTGCATGTGTGCGATGTAATTATTCGGGGCTAACGTCAGCATGCTAATGTAAGCGACGTGGGTGTATGATAAGGAATAAATCAGTCCAACACATTCTGGGTTTTCCTCATAACTTTAGTCAAGTCCCAACACGGAACCAGACCAGCCAAGACCAGCCTCTCCTCGTTCTCCTCCGTCATTACTTCACCCCATAACCTTCAACCGCCTGAACGCTGACTAGTGGCGACATCTGCTGTCAGATCATCAACTTAACATAACTGTAGGCACTAAATATGTGTACACAAGATGATAGACAGCAGTTCAACATCATACTAAACGTATGCTTGTTTAAACTATGAAGCATTAGTTAAGTATGAGTAAACACTTAATTCATCATTTATAAAGCATTGTTCCTACATTAACACTCATTAGTATGCTATTTATAACAACAGTTATATAAAAATATATTTATATATATAGTGATTTAGATATCCACTCAGGGACTATGTTAATATATGCTTTATAAACGCATATTAATACTGCAATTCATGATTAATTCAGGTAGTGTTTTGTGTGACCTCATCTAAAGTGAGGACTGTCTATGCCTTACAAAGCATTTATTAATGATATTCATAAGGCCATCAGTGCCTCAAAACCCACACAAGTCTCAGTTATCTTCTCAACAGAAAAGGCAAATAGACAAAACACAAAGTGATCAAGAACATATCAATATTTATTACAAGATGCAAACAATGTACTGGTAAATACAGACCTCTCAGCCATTCATCCGTGTAAAAAACTAAACATATTCTGCTTCATAGCGTGTAGTTATTATAAAGTGTTTCCGATATTTTTCTGATGGGTATGTCATTAGTTTTGGGGGTATGTTGTTATGAAACATTTTGAACTGATGATGGCGCTAGATGAACAAAACCACAACCATAAAACTACAACCCGGTGTTGAATACCGGTCTCTTTATTGTCCTGTGTATTTCTGGATATTAAGTACTTTGTTACTTGTTCTGACCGTTGTTAACATGCATTTCCTTCGTGTTTCCAATCACAAAATACGATTCTTAATTGACTCTCCATTGGAACTATTTTCGTCCTGAGCGACACGAAAGAAACAGACTGTTTACGTCCATGTACATGAAAACCAATAGATTACATTTTGGGACTATTTCGTGACCTGCCATGATACTTGGCTGATTATTTGGATGTACAATGAGAAGGGGAATCGTATAGCTCAGGTTGGGACTGATGATCTGCACAGAGTATCAGGCACTGAAGGGATTTCTGATTCAGTCTGAGACACAAACCTTCAGACACGAGGATCAGGTTCAGGTGAGGAGAAGAAACTGCCAACAACAGATAATCGCTGCTTAAAATCTAAGTATTATCTGCATGATAATGATTATTTCGTCTGCCAAAGACATTAGAGTCATGTCTGTCTGTTGGGTAGTAATGATATCTTAAAAACCCTTCACACATTTCAGTGCAGTTTGCTGAAGAGTTAGGATGGATTCTAAGGAACTGATTTTCTTTTGTACAGATTAGCGCCATCATGTGGCTATTTACAGGAACATTTTCTTCTTATTAGTGTATTAGTAAAAACATTGAGAAGGGGCACTAACCTGGAGACCCGGAGCAGGTTCAAGAGCCTGCACCACCATCCCGAAAATACCCCATCAACTTGTGTTAATTCACACATGAATATCGATTCCATTTAACTTCAACATAAACATAATTGCCATGTTGTTTCATGGCGTAACATTACATGCAAAAGCAAGAATGGCGTTGTTATTGAACTCTGAATGACTTACAAATTGTGATATAATTTGTAGTGACAGATTATTTTACCGTCCTTCTTTACCACTTCTTGCAGGATGTAAAGGGTTCTGACTTGTGTAGACTACCATGTCCCACTTATGTGCTCTTGCAGACTAAACTTTTCTTGTTAGCTCTCCAATGATGAGGCTCGTAGCTCGTAGTTTAAAGTAGTTTTATTCCATGTAAATAAAAAAATAGACAAAATCCTTATGTACCAAAACACTGACCTTCTGCTGGCTATAACTAAAAAGTCTAATCTGCGTTCAGATGCGTGTTGCTCCACATCCTGCTCTATGAGAGCCTAACAAGCACTGAAACCTACTTCAAGGAAAAAAACATACATCAAAGCACATTTTGCAACACAACCAATTACCTTAACTCTATTATATGGTAAACATTTTAAAGGGCATAACACACATACTTTTAAATGAACATAAAAATACAAAAAGAATACAAAATGTCTCTTACATGATTCATTCACCATTTGGTGAGACCGGGCTGGATGTCATCATGTTGATACATAGAGACTTTCACACAGTGGTTCATGGACTTCACCCACTCAAGCAGCTGATGGAGATCTACAATATGTCTTTTTCAAAACTATCTAAACTCACCATCTGTCAGTAAAGTTTCAGTTTGAAGTGAAGATAGCGATACAGTTCGTCATTGTTGTGCTCTTTTCTTATCTCTAATCATTTATACTCGACATGTATGAGAGAAGAATGTGACGAGCAAGAATGTCCTGAAGTTCACTGACGGCCGGAGACTTACGGGAAGACGAACCTGAAAGTGTTTCATATGCTGTCACAGCGGGTGTGACAGTGTATACACCCACACATAAGAATACCTTCATCACATACTGCTGCATAGTTTAATCTGTAGCACAGCATCATGTTTTCTTCATCATATGTTTTGTTTTTAAAATCTTAATCTGTAAAGTAACTCCAGATGTCCGATTGTGGAGTAAAAAGAACAATATTTTCCTCTAACATGGAGTGTAGTAGAAGTATATAGTAGCATAAAACTGCACTTTAAAAATACACAGTAAATGTACTGAGTTGGAGGTGCAGTGACAGTACTTCTTATCCGTGACAGAAAACAGGCCCAGCAGTTGATGTGCAGCAGACGTTCACAGTAAACAGCTTGCGAGTACAATTTGACAAATATTCCTGGTAATATCTCAGTGGAACATTGGGTGTGATACTTTCAAAATATGCTAAACATCAAACATCAAAACATCCGTGTGGGTGTGCACTGGTGGAGCATGCTCATGGCAGTAATTATAAGGTCATTTTGTAATTATTATTAATAATTAAAAACATTCCACTCCTGACATGAGAATGTGACATTTTGTAATTATTACTAATTACAAACGTAATTACCTGACATGAGAATGTGACAATGTGCATTTTAGCATCAACTGGAGGAGGAAATGAAAGTTCCTGTTCCTGAGTGATGAACTCTTTTTCATCATGAAATGCAACGCTGGTGTTGTTCTCATCTTGTGAGTCTGTGTCATGGACTTTGCTTTTGTGTCGTGTCTTTCCAGTCTGACGACCACTCAAAGGGCTTTAACACTACAAGTCAACATTCACCCATTCACACACATCCACACACTGATGGCTGAGAATACCATCAGGACTCAACTAATTCACATTCACATACATGCGTACACCAACGGCACATTGTGTGAGGCATCGAGGCGACACGTGGTCCTGGAGACCCCTGCTGTGATGTAACTACCACACAGGAGGTTTGGAGAGAACTTTGTCAACCAGGTGTTGGTCTGTGGACAGATATTGTCAACGCCAGTACGTGAGTTTGAAGATGAAGATTTGAGAGATTCAAACTCCAATAGATATATGACAAAAGTATGCAAATGTTTTGTGACCAAATGTTTATTAATTTACCAAACCGTCCTCACAAAATGGCGTAAACATACAAGTTATACACTTAAAAGAGAGTAAAGCAAGGAACCATCACCTTACCCTCCAATACAATCTGACTTCTTTGTTCAACGAGTCGCCCCCTGATGGACATCAGAAAGAATGCAGGGTTAAGACATGAAGCGTTGGCTCCACTGTTCAGACCCACAGGTTGTCCCTGCTTCCATGTCATGAGTAAGTATATATTGACTAACGACTAAGAAGGACAATGCCTCTTGAATCTTTTCTTTTTTTACTGTTGGTAAATCTGGAGAGTTTCATGCTGATTCAAGCTGCAGAAGTCCTCCAATGTCTGAATGTTTCAATTAAATGACTTTTACTTAAACAGGGTCGCCCGACAGATCACTTTTGGAAAATCACAATACTCATCATCCAGAAGTCATTTAGTATATAATGTAGATGTGATAGTTGTGTTAAATGAATTCTCTATATGTATCACTATTCTTTGATCTTTGATGAGAGTGCACTGCTCACATCATTCATGAGTAAAATACATGTTTCCTTAAGAGTAACTGAGTTAATGTTTCCTTGGACAGTTTATCTCAGCACATTGCTGTTGAGACTACAGATGAAGATGATCTGCTTCCTGTTAATCTGATGCTCAAAGAAGGAAGGGCTGAGTGGATGTTTCTCCCGAGCAGCAGCCCTGTCCATGAGAACCATAATACATATCAGCATTTTCAAAGTCCGAATCAGAAGTCAAACTATGATTACAAGTCAATTAAAAGAGCTCTGTTAAGATTGAGTTTTGAGTCTTCAACGGCAGCCTAGTCGCCATGAAAAACAGTTTGCGTTGTATGTTTCTGAAAACCCACGGATACGTTGTGTGTGGACATGTTTACATTTTGTCTGTGCAAGTGACATAGTATATCTCTTGAGACCGTTATTGAAAATGATATGGTCTAATGACGACTATATCAAGCAGGAAAGTCCATTAAGGGTAGACGGGAGGTGTGTTGGATGGGTCGCACCAACACCAGACTTTCATCCAGCAGACCGCTGTTCGTGTCCTGTGTGGAAACAAATGCAAGCGTTGACTTTACTCTTGTTATGTGACGTTACACAAGAAAGTCCCCGAAGGGCAGTTGTTTATTTATGGAAGTTATGTTGTTACCGTTGTTACGTTCTGTTGTCACATTATTATTTAACACAAACCTCTTTTTGAAGATCTTTTTTCATACCGTAACCAATTAGTTTTGTTGCCGAAAACTAAGTTGGGTCATTATGTTGCAGGACGCCCTACAACACCTTAAGTTGGGTTACTGTGTTGCAGGACGCCCTACAACATCTTAAGTTGGGTCGTTGTGTTGCAGGACGCCCTACAACACCTTAAGTTGGGTCATTGTGTTGCAGGACGCCCTACAACATCTTAAGTTGGGTCATTTTGTTGCAGGACGCCCTACAACATCTTAAGTTGGGTCGTTGTGTTGCAGGACGCCCTACAACACCTTAAGTTGGGTCGTTGTGTTGCAGGACGCCCTACAACACCTTAAGTTGGGTCATTGTGTTCCAGGACGCCCTACAACATCATAAGTTGGGTCATTGTGTTGCAGGACGCCCTACAACATCTTAAGTTGGGTCGTTGTGTTGCAGGACGCCCTACAACACCTTAAGTTGGGTCGTTGTGTTGCAGGACGCCCTACAACACCTTAAGTTGGGTCATTGTGTTCCAGGACGCCCTACAACATCATAAGTTGGGTCATTGTGTTGCAGGACGCCCTACAACATCTTAAGTTGGGTCGTTGTGTTGCAGGACGCCCTACAACACCTTAAGTTGGGTCGTTGTGTTGCAGGACGCCCTACAAAACCTTAAGTTGGGTCGTTGTGTTGCAGGACGCCCTACAAAACCTTAAGTTGGGTCATTGTGTTGCAGGACGCCCTACAACACCTTAAGTTGGGTCGTTGTGTTGCAGGACGCCCTACAACACCTTAAGATGGGTCGTTGTGTTGCAGGACGCCCTACAAAACCTTAAGTTGGGTCATTGTGTTTCAGGACGCCCTACAAAACCTTAAGTTGGGTCATTGTGTTGCAGGACGCCCTACAAAACCTTAAGTTGGGTTACTGTGTTGCAGGACGCCCTACAACATCTTAAGTTGGGTCGTTGTGTTGCAGGACGCCCTACAACACCTTAAGTTGGGTCATTGTGTTGCAGGACGCCCTACAACATCTTAAGTTGGGTCATTTTGTTGCAGGACGCCCTACAACATCTTAAGTTGGGTCGTTGTGTTGCAGGACAACCTACAACACCTTAAGTTGGGTTACTGTGTTGCAGGACGCCCTACAAAACCTTAAGTTGGGTCGTTGTGTTGCAGGACGCCCTACAACACCTTAAGTTGGGTCGTTGTGTTCCAGGACGCCCTACAACACCTTAAGTTGGGTTACTGTGTTGCAGGACGCCCTACAAAACCTTAAGTTGGGTCGTTGTGTTGCAGGACGCCCTACAACACCTTAAGTTGGGTCGTTGTGTTCCAGGACGCCCTACAACACCTTAAGTTGGGTCGTTGTGTTGCAGGACGCCCTACAACATCTTAAGTTGGGTCGTTGTGTTCCAGGACGCCCTACAACACCTTAAGTTGGGTTACTGTGTTGCAGGACGCCCTACAACACCTTAAGTTGGGTCGTTGTGTTCCAGGACGCCCTACAACACCTTAAGTTGGGTCGTTGTGTTCCAGGACGCCCTACAACATCTTAAGTTGGGTCGTTGTGTTCCAGGACGCCCTACAACACCTTAAGTTGGGTTACTGTGTTGCAGGACGCCCTACAACACCTTAAGTTGGGTCGTTGTGTTCCAGGACGCCCTACAACACCTTAAGTTGGGTCGTTGTGTTCCAGGACGCCCTACAACACCTTAAGTTGGGTCGTTGTGTTCCAGGACGCCCTACAACACCTTAAGTTGGGTCATTGTGTTCCAGGACGCCCTACAACATCTTAAGTTGGGTCGTTGTGTTCCAGGACGCCCTACAAAACCTTAAGTTGGGTTGTTGCCATGGGGATAAACTACTTTTTAACTCGGTTGGTTCTGATCTTTTACGATATCGGTTTCTGCGACCAGAAGGGAGTGTTTTGGTTTGGCCTGCACATGAATAGCAGGAGTGGCGTTTAATTGTTACTGTGAATGAGAAACAATAGAATCATTGTTGCTGCGCTGTTGTCAGGATTGTTGCTCGACTTCAGTACGGGCTGAGTTCCAAGAGAAGGTTTAAGCCACAACCCTCTCCACATGATGCTTGCTGCTTTGATGTGATGCAGTAGACGTTCCTACACACTGTCTGGAGAGCGTAACTCTTACATTTGTAGTACAGAAGAACCTTCATTTTGTGTGTGTTTGTCATCTTTTTAAAATGACTGTAACTGTGTACATAAAACAACTAATGCAACATTTTCAAAAGGAACTAAATCTATTTATTTCACCTAGTACCACCTTCTTTCTTGACAACTTCTCTCTGCTGCACTTTGGAACGGCTGGCACTGACTCTCCATCTTTTCAGTGCTAAACATACTGAATGCATTGCTTACCTTCTGACATTTGATGTGCCAGTAGCACACAACGTACGCAACTTACACATAGAAGAAGTACACAAGGGGCGGTAGCCGGTATTTGTCTATCCGGGGAGTTGTTAAGTATATTACTAAATACCAATGTAGTTCTTCTTCATTGTTGGGATGCATTGGTTGAAAGAATAAAAGCTCACTTTGGAGAATTGGTGGCACAAACATTAAAACTGTGTTTTCTTTGTGAAACTGTGAATGCATGCTCAGAAGTGTGTTGTGTTCACTTCATACAATCAAAAAGAAAATAAAAATACTCATTTTAAACGCCTTTGAATATTACTTTTCGTAACACAATATAAAAACTTGCAGATGAAGGATGTCATTGAACGATTGTTCTCGGCTGTTTGTGCATTAGTGCAATGACTTGCTTCTTCAACCTGTTCATCAGGTGAAGGTGAACACGCCATGTTCACATTCTTATGAATATAAATAATCAAACTTAAGTGACTCATATATATAAATAAACTTAAGTGATGGAACTTCCCACATCCTTCAAAGCTACATAAACCTGCAGGTGAAAACAGGGTTGGATTGTGATCTGTCATCACATCAGTGTTAGTTTAAAGAACATAGGCGAGGTTACCAGTCAACAACACACTGTTACAGGAAACTAAACCTCCTGAGTTATTAGTTTTAGCTTCTGTCAAAGGCACATCACCAACACTACATTTTTAATTCACCTACGTAGGGCAAGGCGGTATGACCAAAAATGTATATCGCGGTATTTTGTAAGATTATACCGGTTTCACGATATATCACGGAGTTTCTTTCTCTGCATACTTTATCGCGGGTTAATACGTGGAGCAGACATTTTTATCACAGTGTTTTTAGTGTATAGATTAAGGACTGTGGTCTTTATAGCAATTTGATTATTTGAAGAGATCATGAAGATATTTAACTCTTACATCTGGATCTACAAGTTCTCTGCTCTGTGAAGTCTTTCCTCGTCTCTCCCCCCAGTGTCACGGTGTGGGTACATCTCACTGGTGAAATCAGAATACCCTTATTTGATTGGCTAAACTGCATCACGTGACGTGATTTACAACGCATTGGTCGGTGTTTTTCCTGCACCGCTGAACAAGTGTCGTAAATTCTGGAAAGGAGGGTGAATAACTCCGCTGCATAAAGTAAAGGCCTGCGACCCACTGAAAACGGGTCCGCGACGACCCACCAGTTGAGAATCACTGGTCTGCAGTATAAAAATGCTTAATATGATTGAAATCATACAGAAATTACTTTTATAGCACAGATCAGTAGAGAAATATTATTTATTTTATTTTATCATTATTTGTTTTTTACTTTTCATGATGGCAGGTGAGGCCCCTGACCGCACGTCCCTGCAACAGAGCCTCCAAGCTGTTAGCAGACTGTTAGCAGACTGCTAACAGGCGAGTGAGCTGCACCCAGCATGCAGTTCGTCGGTAAAATTGTATAAATGTATAAATATTAGTGTTACAAATTGTTTATGTGTCACAGACTGTTGTGTCGTGGTGTTTTGCTCTGTTAAAGAGCGTTAGTTGTGGGTTGTTAATTGTTATAAAGTTATAAAGTTATGACCATGACTAGGGATCCCTCTCAATACATATAAGTTAACTAGCTCCGACTGCAGCGCTCATAGCGGTGAACCATTTATTTAGCTGCTTGTTGAAGACAGACAGCAGTAGTTCCGGCTTTGCGCCGGTGTGACGGTATGTGAAAAATTCATATCATACGGGAAATTAAAACAGTTTGAAACGGTATACGCCCAGCCCTACACCTACAACATATTTGTAGATTATTTCTACCGTGAGAGAGCTGATAAATAACAATTGTTTTGTAGCTAAACACAGCTACCTCATTATATTCATAAATGTTTTTACAGTTAGAGTCAAAAGGAGATGTTTCATTACTGTATAAACATCACATCATAATAATTACATTATTCATTTTAAAAATGATGAGGGAATAAAATAAGACAAAGTTGCCCAATGTTGACACGACATTAGCAACACGTCCTGAGTCTTTTGACTCCAGAGAAGGGAGCATGAACATGAAGGATTCTTTCGCTCCAAGTAAATATTGGACCCAAATTTCACAAACCACATGTCTTCCATACATTCTGACACTAAAATTGTATTTTTCAGACACACAAGAAATACAAAAGGAAAATAAAATGAACTTAGTTTGAGACCTTTACTCTGGTAAACAAAGAGGACGGCACATGTGTGAATATTAAATGTACACAGAAACATGAAGGATTAAAGATGAAATCAGAGGATATTCATTGATTTATTCAGGAGGACCTCAGGTGACTGCTAGCAGGTGACCTCATCCATAATCACGTGTGCATCCTGGTGTGAAAGACGCAGAGAGGGTCAAAAGACATGACGGTTCAAAACGTACACACTGAAATGATTGACGAGATATGCTGCAGAGAAAATCATGTAAGAATCTTTTTATCTTTTCATTTTTGTTATTATTATTATTATCATTATTATTATTATGACCATTTATTTATGTGGTTATTTATCCACTTCTCTCTCCTCTTCCTCCTCCTCCATACCTGCACATTCTGCCGGTCACAGTAGTTTTCATATGAACACACTTTCATGCATTCCCCAAAACACTGAAACACTCCCACTAACAAAAGTACAAATCAGAACCATAATCACATCATAACATCTGTTTCCTTCCTCTTGTGTTAATGTCACACTGACAAAATAAAGAAAGACAAACAAACTAGTAAAGATCAGAACATATTGACGATTAGATGAGCGTGCACTTCAGAACGTGAGAGCAGTCTTTGGACCATTGCTGGCCTCACCCTACTTATATCCAGACAATCACATGTTTCACTTTCTCACAGCTTTCAATGCACCAAAACAACACTTGATCACCGGTGAAGCCCATCGGACTCAGTGGTATGTGTGTGTGTGTACTTCCTTGTAGATTTACCGACTTTTGTTGAAAGCTGAAAAGACAAACCGTAACCGATAAAACCAACACAGAGATTAAACATATTCATTCAGAAACACTGTAAACACACATCGATGATGATCACGCACTGGAAAAAAACTATCTCAAAAGTGAGAGCTTCTTCAGGGAGCACAGTAAAGCCATCACAGGGTTCCACAGAAACACAAACCAAGTGTACGGTGTCTCTACGTCACTCCTCCTCAGTCCAGATGTGGTCACTTCCTGTTCACTGGTTGCAAAAAAACCAAGATGGCGACGACCAAAATGCAGAATTCTGGGATTCAAGACCGCAGTCCATAAACCAATGAGAGACGTAACAATGACTACGTCCACTTCTTATAAACAGTCTGTGGTGTAGATGGTTTTGGTGTGAGTTACAGAGAGATGGAGATATCGGCTGCAGAGATGTCGGCCTTCTTTCCAGTATAATGGGAATAGAGGACACACAGCTGACATTTGGAAAACTCAACAGCAAAGTGTCTGTGCAGAAATCATGACTCGTTACTCCAGATGTTCCACAGTTCTTGTTGTGAGCAGAGTGTCATGTTGTTCCTTTATATTGGAGAGAAGGCAGACATCTCTACGGACAATTTCTACAACACTGGGAACTCACACCAAAACAATCTAGACTGATAAATAGCACACAGGTGAGAGGAAAAATGTGTGTTTTAGATTTTTGGGGTTAATTGTCTCTTTAGCACTAAAAGCACTGCTTACATGTACGTGATGCTGCTGAGAGGAAGACAGAAGACAAACGCTTTGATTGCACAATATCATTCGTCAGTGATGAGAGGTGTAGAGAATCTGGTTGTTTGGGTTGTTACGGGAAGTAATTATTGTATTGTTGTACCATTTTCGGACAACTTGTCACCATTGCAGGCGTTGACAGTAAAACACCTTGTGAAACCAGTTGGAAAGCACAAGATGTGCCTATTCCAGCACATCGTGTGCTTTCCATGAAACTTGAAAGGACTGCCATCATCCGGTCAGCCTACTAGAGCGTCTATATAATGATGCTGCAGGTGGATGTGAGTGGCAGAGAACCTCCAGACATAGTGAGTTGAAGGCATCATGGCTTCCACTTCAGTGCTCCTGCTTCAGCTGCTCCTGGTCTCACTGGCGTCTGCACATGATCACTTTGGGGGATCCGTGACCTTCAGCGTCAAAGAGAGAAACCCTGACGGATCATTTCGGGTGAGAGATGCAACTTTTTACATACGATGTGCAACGTGCATTACAGATGATGTGTGAATATGTTTCCTCTGGGAGTTGTCATATTCTGGGAACGCTTATTTAATCTCTTTATTATAAATGCTGTTGTTATTTTAAATGGGTTTGAATACTCTGTTTACAGAATATTAACGAGATACATTTTTGTATATCTTGATCTTGTATCTAAAATATTTACATGAAATGTATTATTATTACTTATTATTATTACTTTGCCAGGACTTTATTAAAAACTATCTTCCTTTCTGAAACACTTTAATTCCCCCGGATGTTGCTTACAAGATATTTTGATATTTTACAGCTCCTCAAGGGGGCCGGAAAAAACGTGTATTTATAGCAACTTCACATCCATTTTATTTAAATTCAGAGTAAGAATTGAATGCGTGATGGATGTAAAATAATATGGGTTGCATATGTTGAACTCTTGATTTTGCAGGCTTGAGTCTGATTCATGCTTTCATTCTTGCTGAGTTTATATTATGATCTTGAGTTTTGCCTTTTCACTCCAAAAAACACTGTTTCTCATAATCAAGGCAAACTAGGTTCAGGTGAACACCCTGAATTATTTAACATTGTTAAACCGAGTCCCGTTTATGGAATTCCCCCGTGGCTGAAAGGGATGACCTTTGACCTTTAAAAAATAATTATTTCACCAAGAAAAGAAGAAACAATCATAAAAGCTTGATGAGAACAATGATTTTCTTAATCTAAACATGAACATACCATCATTATTGTTATTATTATTATTATTACAGATGAACACCCTTCTTTAAATGGATATCATTATAGAGTAAAATAACTGTTTACAAAATACACAGAAATGTAATTCATTAGAATGTCCTTATCTTCAGTAGAGCAACCGTCTTTAACTCGAGGATCTTTTTCCACAGGTGGAAGTTCGCAACAGGGCGACCTTTGATGGGTGTCAGCACTCCCACTCCTGGGGTTGTTCCGGAGGCAAGTGTGGCTCCGTCTCCAGCAGTGTGAGCGGTGCGATTGACAACAGCACCAATGGACCACGATTCAACAGACAATGGTGTGAAACTGAAACAGTCGACACAAGAATCGTCCTGAGTGACAAACCTTTTCAATTAAAGTGAGTTTTATTCTTCTTCCCTTAAATCCTATCAATGCTGAATATTGTATTTGTTGTTCTTTTCATAAAGAGCAGCCAGTGTTCAGTGCAGTATTTCAAGAGTGTCTTTTGATTGATGACCATACCAGGGCTGCTGGCTGCTGTTGGATCCAAACTCGTCACGGGGTTAGTAATAATTGGAGACTTCAGACTTCACTGGATTTGGGATCAAGATCTGACAATGGAAAACCAAACAGGTCACCAGACATTGCCATTCTACCTTTCCTCAGGTAAGTCCTCTGCAGTTAGCATGAAACAGCTAGGCTAAGCTACAATCCGTTTGTTAAAGAAACTGTGGAAAATGTCCTACTTCACCGCCTCCCAGTGGTACAAAAACAAAAAAGACACCGTGGCAGTCCTCAAATACTGACATTTAGGGGCTGAAAGCCAAACATGGTCTGCAATCTGTATCCTACAGTTTGTCTACCAACACAATCATATGCCATCAGAATCATTTGGAAAATAGTGTAATCGCAAAGAAATGAGTGATTTTAATTCAATGATTTCTTCCAATAATAAGAATGTTCACTTGCTTTAACATTTGTATGACATTCCAGCCAAAATAAATTAATAAAATTGTATTCTTCTATTTTAATTATGAATTACAGTAAAATTACGAATATTAAAATGTGTGACTCTGTATGTAAAATGTTATGAACTGAACTACACCTCTACCAGCATGTCACTGGTTTTGTATTACTTCTTGTATTTGTGTAGCTATCCAGCTGATTGTTGGCCTAGAAGACTGTTACTGACTCATGTTACTGACTCATGTTACTGACTCATGTTACTGACTCATGTTACTGACTCATGTTACTGACTCATGTTACTGAATCATGATACTGACTCATGTTACTGACTCATGTTACTGACTCATGTTACTGACTCATGTTACTGACTCATGTTACTGAATCATGATACTGACTCATGTTACTGACTCATGTTACTGACTCATGTTACTGACTCATGTCACTGACTCATGATACTGACTCATGTTACTGACTCATGTTCATGTGTCCACTCAAGAGTTCCTGAGAACTGCTCACGGACATACGAGCTGATGTCCTTTGATCCTGATGGAGACAGAGTTCGATGCAGATATGGAAATATCAGAAATGTAGAGTGTGACTCGTGTGAACAACCTAAAGGCTTCACCTTAGATCAGGTTAGTTGAAAAGTTAATGTCCTAATACATTGTTCAATACTTCACTGATGCTTTGCTTCACTTAACTTCAAAATGTTCACATCGTCAGGACTCTTGCACATTACACTACAATCAATCCACTGCCGACCCCAGAGTTTATGGATTTGAGATGGTGGTGGAGGACTTCCCGATAAAGCATATCATTCTGGGCTACACTGATGGATCCCGATCCTACAAGTTCCCACTGGTTGTGAGGAGAAAGAGACGAGACGTGTTGCATAATCACGCAGCACCAACAACCACACCTCCACTCAGTAAACTACCTTTGCAGTTCTCCTTTCTTGGTGAGTTATTTTTTATTGTGTGACAGCATTTTCAATCAGCCAATCCACACAAAAAAAAAAAGAACTGCTTAATGTTGCAGCTCTGCAACACTTTAATGAGATGTTACACATGGCAGAAGACATTATTTTAGAAATCTTAAAGTCAGGAGTCTCTGAGAACAGTTTGACCAGAAACTAGCTTTAGATTTTTAACATTTTATTTATTCACTAAACTATTGCCAGTTACTTAAATGAATCTTCTATTTTTTAACTCCAGTGGACCCACCTGCTCCCTCGTGTCAGGAGGGACTCTACTTGCCAGAGTTTTTGACCCCAACACCTTTAAACGGAGCCCGCCTCCATGCAGAGGTCGACAGAGAAGTGGAGATCAGAGTCAAAGCACGAGCGTCACGCGCAACGTGAGTGAGAGCCGACGTGAGCGGTGTTGCCTTGAGGCGCGTGAGATAACATCAGAGAGGAAAGAGTCAATAAATCTCTGCTTTCTTTGTTTCATCACACAGAATACATGACATCATCATCAGCGGCCCACTGAACATCACCAAGCAAAGGAACACACATGGGGAGTTCGTCATCAGGTGGACACCTATCCAAGATAACCTGGGGGAATTTTTCCCGATCTGCTTTGCTGTTGAGGCGGTGACCGGGTAAGCTTTGAGTTCCTTATGAGAGAATTTGTACGTGTGTGTGTGTGAAGCCATGATTTGACTTTGTAACACATTTATTTGCAGGTCTGCTGGAACCGCCACCACCCCATCTCCACAGTGAGTGACATTTCTCTGTTTGGTGTTTTTCTCTTAAGCAACAAGGTAGAGATTAAACAATTAGGAGCCAAAACCACCAGTAATAATTTGAACATGACATATGGGCCTAACCGAAAGAGTAACAGGCATTAACTCAGCGTTCACCGATGCTTCTCAGGTCTGGCGTCTATCAGTCCGAGATGAGGTGTGTTCTGGTTGAAGTTCGGAGGGTGCAAGGTGAGTCTACTTTAATGTCAACATGTTGTTGTTTAAGTACAGCTGTAATGGTGTGTATTTTCACCAAATATATCACACGCTAAATGCTAAGTTAAAGTTAAATATTGTCTTCATGGCTGGCGTACATTAGAGGTTAAAAAGCCACGAGACGTGTACTTCTTTAAAGTGCTGTGATTGGTTAAACCTTCCTACCAGACAAAATTCAGAGGCGTCATTGGATGCAAAAAATTCTTGTTCTACACATAAATACCACGGTTCACTGTTCATACACAGTGAAACTAAACCAGCAGGACTGTAAAGAAACTTTCTTTTTGATGGAAACACAACCTGAAGGTGTCCTGTGGAGTTTCCTAGTATACGAACAAAAGCCATGTTTACATTCATTAGAACACATTGTGTGTATCGTGGCCTTGGGTGCCTTTCCTTCCTCATACAAAGTATTTTAAATCATGAACTGTTCACATCAATGTTTACCAGCTCGCAGTCTTTGCCCCCTGTAAATAAGTACACCACTGGTATATAATGTGTATTTTCTAACACTCTCTTCTTCTAGTTAATTCCCATGTGATCTGCACCGAGTCCACGATGAGAGTAGAGGTTGAGAAATCTTCATTCCATGGACTCCATGAGGATCATTTGCGGCTCAACGACGGCGCCAACACCGCCTGCAGGCTGCGCTCCAACAGCACTTACGTCTTCGCCGACATCCCCCTCAGCGGTTGTGGCACTGAGCTCAAGGTAACGCAGGCTTTTGTTACCGGCTGCTCTTCTCTCTCAGTCGTTGGTGTTGCCTTTATCTAGCAGTATGAGGACTGAATACATAACCTTTTTTTACTCTGCAGGAAGTCGGGGATAACCTCCGGTTCAGGAATGAAATCACCACGTTTGACAACATAACCGACGTGATCACCAGGAAACACCTGCTGGAGGTGCAGTTCGAATGCCTGTACCCCAAACGTGGAAACGTGACACTGGCCTTCACAGCACACAGGCCCATCGTCTCAGTGTGGGACAGGGGCTTCGGCAGGTTCACCTACCAGTTTGAGTTCTATCCTAACGACCAATACCAAGCCATGGTTGATCCAACTTCATACCCGGTGGCGTATGAAATAGGGAGCAGGATCTACATGCAGATAGAGGCCACCTCCTCCGTCAACAACACCGTGCTGTTTGTGGAGTCCTGCAGAGCTTCACCATATGACAACCAGAACTCCCAGCGGACCTACTCCATCATTGAGAATGGGTAGGCATGGACACACCCCCTAGTGGCAATAGAGGGCATAACAAAGTATCTGTCAAGATTAGTTCTTTGATTGTTGCTTTAGAGGCTCTTCTGTGTAATGTCACCCTGTCAGGATGTAGAAGTCAATGCTTCACTGACTTCATCTTTTGTATAACCTATAGTACTTCTTATTGTGTGAATACCAATAGAACAATACCTCTGCCCCTATAGCAGCATCCACTGTAAGGCACAGAGTAACAAAGGCAACATGTCTCATCGTTTTGTTTTGTTTTGCTCTGACTAGGTGTAATGTGGACCCGACCGTTCAGATCCATTCCCCCTCCCACCCGAGACAATTCAAGTTCAGCATGAAGGCCTTCAAGTTCATCGGCATGTATGATCAGGTAAAGAACGGAGCAGAGGACTGTTGATGTCTCTGGGAAATCTCTAAATGCTTCAACGAATAGGTCCAGTTCATGATGTCCTTTCATCGATCTGACTAGTTTTACTAAGTGGTAATTAATGCACACTTGGTGGACAGGTGCAGTCATGTGAACTTTATTAGAGGCACAATGTTTCCGTCATGGATCTTCATCAGGTATAACACACAATGTGAAGCAACACATGTTTGTACTGAAGCCACAGGTCGTAACAACCAATCAGAGAGGAGAAGCAAATCTCTGAAAACACCAGAGACACTTATCACATCAATAATTGATCAAAAACAAAACGTACTTTTAACAGTGGCGGGCCGTGCATTTCATACCCAGGCCTTCACTGCTGTCATGCAGCTGAAATACCACCTTGTAACCACATGATGGCGCCACAGCTATTATTCGTTTCTAAGGCTGTAACTATGTACGTACTCGTATTAAACAGTTCCGTACGAGGCTTACAATACGTTTAGTACATTTAATACAACGCTAGAGCATTTGGAAAATGCAGAAGCTTACATTCAAGAAAATATAATGTTTTCTGTGCTCATGTAGGACAGTGGTTCTCAGCTGGTCTGGCTGTGGGACCCACCATCATCCCTTAACGACAAGCCGCAGCTGATCTGTCTCTTGAGGAGACCGTCTTATGATTTTACTTTCACAACCCAAACATGCTGCACTGGAAGCAGAGCAACTGAGGAAGACAGTAGCTGTGCAATGAGAAAATGAGATAATGGGGAAAATATTTTTATAAATTATAATACATCAAAAAAAATATTTTCTTTTGTGATTCTGTTTAGGCCAGCAGAGAAGGCTTTGCAGGCCCTGACGGCTGACTTTTAATAATGTCAGACTTTTGTAAAATAGACTTTGTTTCAATAAAGATGAGTTGAGCAATTCAAGAAAAGTAATTCGTCAACAAAAACACGTAATCTTTGACATGTTTTGTGAAACTCAATCTATGTCTCCCATCTCACCTTTTATAGAACAACATTGTATTTCCTTTTAAATTCACTTTTGAATGTGGTTATTATGAACTTGATTGGTTGTTACAACCTGTGGCTTCACATTGTGAATCTGATGTCTGACGATCATGACAGAAAAACTGCATCTCTAATAAACTCAGCGCTGACGACGTTTTAAGAAATGAACTTGAACCACTTGACACGGATGGACTTGAGGACGAGGTGGACGTCACTGACTGTCGTGGAGATGCAAAGTGGAGCGGAGGTTTTAACTGGATCTGAGCACAGCTCTGCTGTCGGTCCGTCTGCTGGTGTGATGACAGCGTGTTCTGTTTCATTCAGGTGTACATCAGCTGCACAGTCCTGATGTGTGAAGCAGGGAGACCCAACACCAGGTTCTCAGAGGGATGCGTCAGCTCCACAACACCAGCCGCTTGGCCTCATCACAACCACCGCAGAAAGAGAGAGGTAGCCGTGGAGAGTGCCAGGCACTTCGTTTCCCAGGGTCCCCTCCGCTTAACGAGAGCAGCGGAGAGCAGCGAAAGCTCAGGTATGAAAACAGAGAACGTGTATTTGTTACCAGCACACTTCACTTGTTTGAGCCACTTTGGACCAGATCAAGTTAAAACATGGTGCTTGTTGTTTCTCCAGCGCTCCACCTGAATCTGAACCTGGTGTTCATCGCTGGATGTCTTCTCGCAGCTGTTGGCATGATCGGTGCCGTGGTCATGTACAAGGCCAGGATGTCAAAGGTCAAATACCAACCTTTGTCCACAGAGGAACGTTAAGACAGCCTGCAGAATACCAGTTCTGCATGAATTACATTTGACTACGTAAAGCTTTTGATTAGTTTTGCTGTCAGATATTGAGTGCTCGTGTATCTTCTGTGCCCATTTAAATGAATGAGCTTCATATTAAATCCTTTATACATGTCTACAGCTTTAGAAGTGGAAATACTGCAGTGAGGAAAACTCTGTGCCCGTGCAAACAGGAAACCAGAAGGTTTTATACTAATTAACACTAAGAGGCTGATCAACCAGTTCTGCACAGGGTTATTATCTTTAAATGAAACTAAATGAAAACGTTATCCTTTAAGAAAAACTAAAACCAAACTGAAACAATGTTCCCTGTTTAGAAAACAAATGAAGATAAAATAAAAATGAGCGTAAATTAATTTCAGTTTTAGTTTTTTTAGCTCTAAATTATCACTGCCAAAGAAAAAAGTAGACAGAATGAAACCTTACATTCATTCATCATCCCTCCGGATCATAATGGACATTAAAAGATCTCTTTAAAGCTAGAGTTGGTAGTAATGAGAAACTAGCCTCATATCGGCCTTCAGATTAGCCGTTAGACATGCAGTTCAGTTTGTGTAGCTATAAAACGTTCCACACTTTGAAACCTTTATTCCGTTCCCTTCTGCTGACTCGGGCCGGGTTGCAGGCGCAGTAGGTTTAGCAGGGTATTCTAGACGTACCTCTCCACAGCAACTTTTCCAGATGCGATATATGATATTTCTGGGTTTACCTGAGAAACCCTGTAAAGGGAGGTGTCCACAAGTAATCCTGATCGGATGCCCTAACCAACTCAGCTGGATCCTTCACCATCTGTAATCATGGTGAAGGAATGTATTTGTGTCTTTTAAATGGGATTTTAATTTACAATAAAAGGGGAAATGTGCATTCTATCAACCTTCCATTTGATGTCTTAATTACATAATAAGCAATGCTTTGTGTGTCTGTGGTTTGTTGTGCATGTGTGCGATGTAATTATTCGGGGCTAACGTCAGCATGCTAATGTAAGCGACGTGGGTGTATGATAAGGAATAAATCAGTCCAACACATTCTGGGTTTTCCTCATAACTTTAGTCAAGTCCCAACACGGAACCAGACCAGCCAAGACCAGCCTCTCCTCGTTCTCCTCTGTCATTACTTCACCCCATAACCTTCAACCGCCTGAACGCTGACTAGTGGCGACATCTGCTGTCAGATCATCAACTTAACATAACTGTAGGCACTAAATATGTGTACACAAGATGATAGACAGCAGTTCAACATCATACTAAACGTATGCTTGTTTAAACTATGAAGCATTAGTTAAGTATGAGTAAACACTTAATTCATCATTTATAAAGCATTGTTCCTACATTAACACTCATTAGTATGCTATTTATAACAACAGTTATATAAAAATATATTTATATATATAGTGATTTAGATATCCACTCAGGGACTATGTTAATATATGCTTTATAAACGCATATTAATACTGCAATTCATGATTAATTCAGGTAGTGTTTTGTGTGACCTCATCTAAAGTGAGGACTGTCTATGCCTTACAAAGCATTTATTAATGATATTTATAAGGCCATCAGTGCCTCAAAACCCACACAAGTCTCAGTTATCTTCTCAACAGAAAAGGCAAATAGACAAAACACAAAGTGATCAAGAACATATCAATATTTATTACAAGATGCAAACAATGTACTGGTAAATACAGACCTCTCAGCCATTCATCCGTGTAAAAAACTAAACATATTCTGCTTCATAGCGTGTAGTTATTATAAAGTGTTTCCGATATTTTTCTGATGGGTATGTCATTAGTTTTGGGGGTATGTTGTTATGAAACATTTTGAACTGATGATGGCGCTAGATGAACAAAACCACAACCATAAAACTACAACCCGGTGTTGAATACCGGTCTCTTTATTGTCCTGTGTATTTCTGGATATTAAGTACTTTGTTACTTGTTCTGACCGTTGTTAACATGCATTTCCTTCGTGTTTCCAATCACAAAATACGATTCTTAATTGACTCTCCATTGGAACTATTTTCGTCCTGAGCGACACGAAAGAAACAGACTGTTTACGTCCATGTACATGAAAACCAATAGATTACATTTTGGGACTATTTCGTGACCTGCCATGATACTTGGCTGACTATTTGGATGTACAATGAGAAGGGGAATCGTATAGCTCAGGTTGGGACTGATGATCTGCACAGAGTATCAGGCACTGAAGGGATTTCTGATTCAGTCTGAGACACAAACCTTCAGACACGGGGATCAGGTTCAGGTGAGGAGAAGAAACTGCCAACAACAGATAATCGCTGCTTAAAATCTAAGTATTATCTGCATGATAATGATTATTTCGTCTGCCAAAGACATTAGGGTCATGTCTGTCTGTTCGGTAGTAATGATATCTTAAAAACCCTTCACACATTTCAGTGCAGTTTGCTGAAGAGTTAGGATGGATTCTAAGGAACTGATTTTCTTTTGTACAGATTAGCGCCATCATGTGGCTATTTACAGGAACATTTTCTTCTTATTAGTGTATTAGTAAAAACATTGAGAAGGGGCACTAACCTGGAGACCCGGAGCAGGTTCAAGAGCCTGCACCACCATCCCGAAAATACCCCATCAACTTGTGTTAATTCACACATGAATATCGATTCCATTTAACTTCAACATAAACATAATTGCCATGTTGTTTCATGGCGTAACATTACATGCAAAAGCAAGAATGGCGTTGTTATTGAACTCTGAATGACTTACAAATTGTGATATAATTTGTAGTGACAGATTATTTTACCGTCCTTCTTTACCACTTCTTGCAGGATGTAAAGGGTTCTGACTTGTGTAGACTACCATGTCCCACTTATGTGCTCTTGCAGACTAAACTTTTCTTGTTAGCTCTCCAATGATGAGGCTCGTAGCTCGTAGTTTAAAGTAGTTTTATTCCATGTAAATAAAAAAATAGACAAAATCCTTATGCAATAAATGGAGTACCAAAACACTGACCTTCTGCTGGCTATAACTAAAAAGTCTAATCTGCGTTCAGATGCGTGTTGCTCCACATCCTGCTCTATGAGAGCCTAACAAGCACTGAAACCTACTTCAAGGAAAAAAACATACATCAAAGCACATTTTGCAACACGACCAATTACCTTAACTCTATTATATGGTAAACATTTTAAAGGGCATAACACACATACTTTTAAATGAACATAAAAATACAAAAAGAATACAAAATGTCTCTTACATGATTCATTCACCATTTGGTGAGACCGGGCTGGATGTCATCATGTTGATACATAGAGACTTTCACACAGTGGTTCATGGACTTCACCCACTCAAGCAGCTGATGGAGATCTACAATATGTCTTTTTCAAAACTATCTAAACTCACCATCTGTCAGTAAAGTTTCAGTTTGAAGTGAAGATAGCGATACAGTTCGTCATTGTTGTGCTCTTTTCTTATCTCTAATCATTTATACTCGACATGTATGAGAGAAGAATGTGACGAGCAAGAATGTCCTGAAGTTCACTGACGGCCGGAGACTTACGGGAAGACGAACCTGAAAGTGTTTCATATGCTGTCACAGCGGGTGTGACAGTGTATACACCCACACATAAGAATACGTTCATCACATACTGCTGCATAGTTTAATCTGTAGCACAGCATCATGTTTTCTTCATCATATGTTTTGTTTTTAAAATCTTAATCTGTAAAGTAACTCCAGATGTCCGATTGTGGAGTAAAAAGAACAATATTTTCCTCTAACATGGAGTGTAGTAGAAGTATATAGTAGCATAAAACTGCACTTTAAAAATACACAGTAAATGTACTGAGTTGGAGGTGCAGTGACAGTACTTCTTATCCGTGACAGAAAACAGGCCCAGCAGTTGATGTGCAGCAGACGTTCACAGTAAACAGCTTGCGAGTACAATTTGACAAATATTCCTGGTAATATCTCAGTGGAACATTGGGTGTGATACTTTCAAAATATGCTAAACATCAAACATCAAAACATCCGTGTGGGTGTGCACTGGTGGAGCATGCTCATGGCAGTAATTATAAGGTCATTTTGTAATTATTATTAATAATTAAAAATGTTCCACTCCTGACATGAGAATGTGACATTTTGTAATTATTACTAATTACAAACGTAATTACCTGACATGAGAATGTGACAATGTGCATTTTAGCATCAACTGGAGGAGGAAATGAAAGTTCCTGTTCCTGAGTGATGAACTCTTTTTCATCATGAAATGCAACGCTGGTGTTGTTCTCATCTTGTGAGTCTGTGTCATGGACTTTGCTTTTGTGTCGTGTCTTTCCAGTCTGACGACCACTCAAAGGGCTTTAACACTACAAGTCAACATTCACCCATTCACACACATCCACACACTGATGGCTGAGCAGACTTGGAAAATCGATCAATGACCGTGAGAATAACTGTGTTACCGTCAGAAGGGGGTAGGCCGGTTACAAAGTCCAAAGCGATGTGGGACCAGGGATGACTAGGAACTGGCAGAGGATGAAGAAGCCCAGAGGGAGGTTGGCGAGTGCTCTTATGCTGAGAACAAACCTGGCAAGCACCAATGAACCCCTTGGTGTCTTCCTCCATGGAAGACCACCAGAAACGCTGTCTGAGCAGTGCTAGTGTGCGTCTGATCCCAGGATGGCAAGCTAGGCGGGAAGACTGGCCCCACTGGAGGACCTGAGAACGGAGATTGACAGGAACAAACAACCGGTTATCAGGACAAGCACTGGGGGCAGGGTGTTCGGCATGGGAGCGCTTTACCTTGTCCTCCACCTCCCAGGTTACCGCACCAATAACCCACTCAGGGTCGAGGATACTTTCAGGATGGGAAGGAGAAATCTCTCGCTGGAACTGACGAGACAAGGCGTCGGGCTTGACATTCTTTGAACCTGGTCTGTATGAGAGTGAAAACTCAAAACGGTTAAAAAAAAGAGCCCACCTAGCTTGACGAGAGTTCAGTCGCTTGGCCGAACGGATGTATTCTAGGTTTTTGTGATCTGTCCAGACCACAAATGGCTGCTCCGCCCCCTCTAACCAGTGTCTCCACTCCTCCAATGCCAGTTTGACCGCCAACAGCTCCCGGTTCCCAATGTCATGATTCCTCTCCGTGGGGGACAGCTTCCGGGAGAAGAAGGCACATGGGTGAACATTTTGGTCCTCAGCCGACCGCTGAGAAAGGACCGCTCCTACACCAGTGTCCGAGGCGTCCACCTCCACAATAAACTGCCAAGCAGGATCTGGGAATATGAGGATGGGAGCAGAGGTAAAACGTGATTTTAACTCACCAAAGGCCCCTGCTGCCGCAGAGGACCACCGGATGGGCACATGCTGGGAGGTGAGAGCAGTGAGGTGAGCAGCCACGGAACTGTAGTTACGGATGAACTGCCGATAGAAGTTTGCAAAGCCCAAAAAGCGTTGAAGTTTCTTGCGTGTGGACGGGGCGGGCCAGTCAGCAACTGCTTTGGTCTTGGTAGAGTCCACCTGGATATTACCAGCATTGAGAACAAAACCCAGGAATGATACCTCTGTGGTGTGGAACTCGCACTTCTCCGCCTTTACGAAGAGGCGATTCTCCAAAAGCCTTTGGAGGACTTGGCGTACATGGACCACATGTTCATGTTGAGACTTCGAGAAGATAAGAATGTCATCCAAATACACAAAAACACAAACATTGAGCATATCCCGGAGAACATCATTGACCAACCCCTGAAAGACTGCAGGGGCATTGGTGAGACCAAATGGCATAACTAAATACTCATAATGTCCATGAGGAGTATTAAAGGCAGTCTTCCTCTCTGATTCTCACCAAATGGTAAGCATTGCGGAGATCGAGTTTGGAAAAAATGGTAGCACCTTCTAGCAGCTCAAAAGCAGAGGCAATAAGTGGAAGAGGGTACCTATTCTTTACAGTAATGTTATTGAGTCCTCTGTAGTCAATGCAAGGGCGCAGGGATTTGTCCTTCTTTCCGACAAAGAAAAACCACGCTCCCGCTGGAGATGGTCGAATGATTCCTGTAGCCAATGAGTCATTAATATATATCTCTCCATAGTTTTCGTCTCAGGAGCAGATAGGGAAAGAATTCTACCTCTGGGAGGAGATGTACCCGGGAGGAGGTCAATGGCACAGTCATACGGGCGATGGGGCGGCAACGAGGTGGCCGTTAAAAACCTCCTTCAGGTCAAGATACTCCTTTGGAACCCCGGAGAGATCTGGAAACTCAGAAGAGACGGGCAGACTAGGGGCAGATGATGAGGCTGATTTTAGACACACAGCATGACAATGAACACTCCACTGTAATACAGTTCCTGACGCCCAGTCAATGTGTGGATTGTGTCTCCTAAGCCACGGATAGCCCAAATGAGCGGTTGCTGTGGTGCATGGATGAGATGGAAGGTGAGCATTTCATTGTGATTACCTGACATTGTCATTGGCAGAGGAGTGGATTGATGGGTAACCCTGCAGAGGAGACGACCGTCTAAAGCTGTGGTGTGGATGGGTTCTTCCAGGGCCACCTGACCAACTTAAGTGACTCATATATATAAATAAACTTAAAACCCGTTGAGCCTGAACCAGCCCCCCTCGGTCTGGTGTGGGGGCGGGGGGTGCGAATTCCGATTCAGCTGAACGGCAGAATGCAATTTTCAGTAACAAATATAATATTTCCACAAAAATGCAGCATACCATTTGAACGAAGAATCTCCCATGAATCGAAGCATGTGTAACACTTTACACACTCAAAACACAATAAAACACGATCTACGACAACATTCCTACCCTCGTGCTAAATAGCGTCACTTTTCGCGTTCATTTTGCGTTCATTTTGGCCGAGACACGTAACAGAAACAGCCTCTCAAAAGTCGTTTTTCAAACATCCATGGTAAAAGCTAGGTATTTAGCAGCAATAGCATGCGATCACGCTTCGAACGTATATCTTCGATTTCCTCTCCGGGACACGCTTCAAACATTACCGGGGTACAGCAGCCCCCAGCATCTATCACTTTGCCAAAAAAATTCTGGGTCGGTACTCACGTTTTTGAAGCAAAATCATCAAACCGTTTCCTAAAAGTCCATTTTGACCGCGGATTCACCTCATTCTGACCCATTTCCGTTCTAATAAAGTTGTGAAATAAATAAAGGGGGGTCAAATAAGCTGGGGGACAACATTCCAGCGAGGCTGGACATTCCAGTCTCGCGACTTTTACGCGCCGGGTCCTCGGCTGAGATCGGCATTTTCCGCCGAAACTAAAGACTTCCTGGTAATTCTGTTAGCGCCATTCGATTGGCTACACCAGACACGTGCGCACAGAGCAAAAAAAAAGGAAATTAACCAAACAGGGGCTCTACAGTGGCGCAATACACACCAGCTGTTGCGTAATTCTCCCGTAGGTCGCCGGCCTGGAGAGGCTTTGGAGACGGTTCCAGCTCTCCAAAATGATTTCTAACTGCTGTATGTGATAGATTGTGCATGTAGAAGGATAAAGGAAGTTAAATATATAGTTATTTAGGTTGTAAAAGTACAATGGAACAGCTTGAGAGGCTGTTTCTCAAATGATGACCTTTCGTGACCTCTCGTACGTTTATGTCTCTAATTATGGCATACTTCACTCAATTCACTCAAATTCTTTTTTCTATTCACTACTGCTGTCGTTTGCTATGATGGTGGGTGGTTCTAGGCTCCACTGAGCCTCATTTAATATCTTTTTATGAATAATAGTGCTTTTTCACCATACGAATTTGACATTTTCAAAGTGGAGCTGTGTTCCATCTTCATCTGCTATTAACCAGTAATATATACATAATATTTACTCTATTCATATGAGCAAACCATTCTTAGTGTTAATAACCCCTTGGAATTATTAAAAAAGACCTTATAGTTAGAGTGTGGGGCCCCTTCGTTCAGAACCGGAATTTGCGGAATTTGCGGGTGCAGGTTACCAGGCTGCAGAAGGTTATTAATTAAGTGATGGAACTTCCCACATCCTTCAAAGCTATAAATCTGCAGGTGATAACAGGGTTGGATTGTGATCTGGCATCACATCAGTGTTAGTTTAAAGAACATAGGCGAGGTTACCAGTCAACAACACACTGTTACAGGAAACTAAACCTCCTGAGTTATTAGTTTTAGCTTCTGTCAAAGGCACATCACCAACACTACATTTTTAATTCACCTACGACATATTTGTAGATTATGAGAGAGCTGCTAAATAACAATTGTTTTGTACGCTAAACACAGCTACCTCATTATATTCAGAAATGTTTTTAGAGTTAGAGTCAAAAGGAGATTTTTCATTACTGTATAAACATCACATCATAATAATTACATTATTTATTTAAAAAATGATGAGGGAATAAAATAAGACAAAGTTGCCCAATGTTGACACGACATTAGCACATAAACTGACATGGAGTGTTCAGGTAGAAAATGTCTGCACTAGGGTCCAACAGCGGCTACACTTCCTTCGTAGGCTGAGGGTCTTTGGTGTCAACCAGAAAGTCTTGCTCCTCTTCTACCACGCCATAGTTGAGAGCGTCCTGCGGTTTGGCATCTCAGCCTGCTTTGGCATCCTCAGTGTACAGCTGAAAGCCCAGATCACCCGGCTAACACACAGAGCCATGAAAATCATGGGAGTCAGACAGCATCCCACACTCCAGGCCGTCTTTGATGAAACTATCATCAGACAGGCCCAGAAGATTATTTCAGACCCCACTCATATCCTCCACCCTGAATATCAGCTTCTTCCCTCAGACGCTTCAGAGTCCCCTTAAGAACTCCTTTGTCCCCTTGTCCATCAAAGCCCTAAATGGCAAGCTAGCCAGAGCTTAACCCCTGTAACACCGATTTCTTTTCATTTGTATTATCTAAACTATACACTACTGGTGCGTTGTACAACGGGCAGTGTGAAATGTATTTGTTGGCTGGTGGCAGTCTGTGTATGTAATGTATGTATACAATATGTTATTTGTATTGTTTTAACAGCAGACACTGTATGTATGTTTCAAAGACACATTTCCTTCGGGACAATAAAGTCTATCTTATCTTATCTCACCCTACTTATATCCAGACAATCACATGTTTCACTTTCTCACAGCTTTCAATGCACCAAAACAACACTTGATCACCGGTGAAGCCCATCGGACTCAGTGGTATGTGTGTGTGTGTACTTCCTTGTAGATTTAACTTGATGAACATCAGACGGGCGGTGTGTGTTTAACTCAGGTTTGTTACATGAAACCTTCCTTTCACAATTTAAAGAATTACCACTGGAGTGTAAATCCCTGTTATTCATCCATTTCACTAACAAGGACCACACCAATAACAGTATGAGTTTCGAGAGGTTTATTGCATCGTGGAATGATTGTTAGATTCGAGAAGCGGAAGGGGTTGAGGGATGAAGGGGAGTAGGGTAGAGGGATGATGGGATGTGGGGTAGGGATGAGGAGATGAAGGGATGTGGGGTAGGGTCGAGGTAGAGGGATGTAGGGTAGGGGTAGGGGTAGAGGGATGAAGGGATGTAGGGTAGAGGGATGAAGGGATGTAGGGTAGGGATAAAGAGATGAAGGGATGTAAGGGAGAAGAGGAGGGTTTGTAGAAAGGAGGTTAGGCGGTCGATGGGGGACCATTGATGTCCGGTGGCTGGAGGGAACTGGAGACTTGTAGGGTGGGGTTCGTCTCTTCGGAAGCTCTGGCGGTGCAGAGTCCCCCGTAGTTCCTGAAATCCTGCGAGAGAGAGAGAGAGAGAGCAAGAGGAGAGAGAGGATGACAAAAACGGGGTCGGGGGGGAGGGATGTGAAGACGAGAGTCGAAGAGGGAGTGAACGGCGGTTCGTTGTGCTTAAATACTCTGTGCAGAGGAAATGAGCTGTGTTCTGGGCGTGGCCCTGTTCCTGAACAAAGTTTATGAAACTATATTTCACTAACAAGGACCACACCAATAACAGTATGAGTTTCGAGAGGTTTATTGCATCGTGGAATGATTGTTAGATTCGAGAAGCGGAAGGGGTTGAGGGATGAAGGGGAGTAGGGTAGAGGGATGATGGGATGTGGGGTAGGGATGAGGAGATGAAGGGATGTGGGGTAGGGTCGAGGTAGAGGGATGTAGGGTAGGGGTAGGGGTAGAGGGATGAAGGGATGTAGGGTAGAGGGATGAAGGGATGTAGGGTAGGGATAAAGAGATGAAGGGATGTAAGGGAGAAGAGGAGGGTTTGTAGAAAGGAGGTTAGGCGGTCGATGGGGGACCATTGATGTCCGGTGGCTGGAGGGAACTGGAGACTTGTAGGGTGGGGTTCGTCTCTTCGGAAGCTCTGGCGGTGCAGAGTCCCCAAAGATAGCTCCTTAAAGACGGATGCCGATGGGCGTTTCTGGTGTCGTTCGGATCGGAACGAACTTATGAGAGGTACGCGGGTGAAGACCGACGACCAAGTATCTTGAGGATGGTCGGAAATCCTTGGCTTGAAGCGGTGGAAGCGGCACCAAGTAACTGAGTATTCTGGATCGGGCCAAGATATGGCGAAAGGTGAGCCGGAGACCGCGACAGGGGATCTTGCGGGGGAGTTTGGCTGGCGGAACTTGAGCTTAAGTAGTCCCGGATGGTTCGTACGGACTTGAGTACGAGTCTGGTCGGAAAAGGTAGATGGGTTGAGGCGGACCGTATTGGTTGGTCTTACGGTATTTGAGGTGATAGACGACTGTGTCGGGAGGATGGATGTGATGTCTGACGCAATGGCGTGTCGGGACGGATGATGGTTGGAGTCCAGGGCGGTGAACTCGGAGCAGTGAACGAAGCTGGCAAGAACGTGGACTTTAATGCTTTGTCCATGAAGGGAGACGGATGACCTGAGCTGAGGGTGAAGATGCCACTGGTGAGGAGGTCCGAAGTGAGGGGCAGCCGTTTAGGCGTAGTTTGGCTTAACGGACCTGCGAGTAGCATGGCGACGTGTGAGTGGGTAGGCTGGGCACGGAGCCCCTGAGGACAGTTGTGTAGAAGTTAATTCCACTACGTAAAACCTGTACGGTGGAGGCTTGACCTAAAGGAGGGAAATGGATAAGTGACTGAAGTTCGTGGGGGTAAGGATCTCGAGTGATAGGAATGGAAGGCTGAAGGAGTCACGAAAGCTTAGAATCGGTTCTGTCCGGTGAGGTACGATGAGTGCTTGGGGGGGCGACGTTTGTTGAGGATGCCATCTGCGCTATATTATGAGTGGATGGCAATGGTCTATAAGGACCATTAATGCCCCAAAAAATGGCTACTATAACTATGGGATGCGTTTCGTGGATGACGGAGGAAGGTGTGGGGGATGAGAATTCAAGTGGCCAAGGACAGATTGTCACTGTAGAAGCCGTTGAAGCTGATCGAGGGTGCTGCGTCTGTGAAAAGCTGGATGACTTCCGGCTTGGTGATTTGTACGTCGTGGAGGAAGGAGATGCCGTTCCATGAGGAGAGGAACTGGTGTTAGTTCGCTCGGTTTACGTGCTTAGTCAAGTGTGGCGTGGTCAAGGAGGTTTGTAACGGTGGCGGCGACTAGCGGGATGTGTGGCAAGGAGGATTGTTTAATCTATTGATTCTATTTATTGTATCTGGTGGAGGACAGCAGAGTTTTTTTTTTTTTTTTTTTTTAGACCGTGTGCTGGGTAGCGTGACGGTGAGGAAGTCGTCTAGGTCGGTGATTTGCACCACTGAGCCGTAGCTCGCTGGTGTGCCGTGAGAGATCGTCAAGTAGGCCGTGGGAAAATATCCGGATTGGCTTAAATCGGTCCGGAAATAATATATATTAATTGGTTGCTTTGAATAATTTGCCATGGTTGAGCGTCTGGGCCTGCAACATAGCTGGCTACGTAATTAAATACTCCTCCGTGCTAGTGGGTGACAGTAGAATTGGGTGATGCACCGAGAGGCGCTGGTGATGTCTGCCTTGGGTGACCGGCTTCTTCGCCTGCGAGGCGGATGGGGAACGTGGCGTGATCGATTCTTATGTACTTCATGGAGTAGGCCAGGCTGGGGAATAGGTGGAGCCTGGTGATGTCTGTGCAGGTGGGGAGTGGCTGTTAGGGTGCAGCGGTCGAGCTTGGTTAGCGATTCCCGGGAGATGTGGGAGATTGCGTGTGGATGGCTCGATAATTGGGCGAGGTCCGGGTGGTTACCGGTGATCGATAGCCTGTGTTGTGTTGAACGGAAAGGCAGGAGCGAGGGAAGAGGAAAAGATGCTGGGATGAAGGGATGCATGGGCGTAGGTTGGAAGTGCAGATTGGGGAAAAGAGGCTGCGGGGTGAAAGCCCTGATGCGGAGAGAGTAAGGAGGGGGTGCTATACGAACTGGCCCTCTAGGGGGGTTGGTGTGAGTGACTGGGCTTGTCTGAGCGTGTTGCGCGTTGTCGACGTAGCGCCTAACGCTGGCTCTGCGATCGAGGGACGTGTAGTGCCGAGCGTCCGTGAGCGGTTTGAAGAGCTTCGCTTTTCTGTCGGACTGGTGGAAATGGATGTTGAGCTGGGTGAGTGCATGCTTCAGTCGAGAGACTGTCCACTCGGAAATGCGGGATGTATGGGGGCCATCGGAGTGTTGGCGTGGAGAAGAAGGGTCGCTGTGGTTTTGGCCGTTAGAGCGGCAGGATCTCGAGGGGGTGGAAGAGCGGCGTTGTGGAGGGACGATGTCCCTCGGGTTGGAAGGCGAAGGACCGACAACTTCGGAATTGTCAGAGTATAGGGTTAGCTGTGGCTAAGAGTGAAACTGGTAGTGGTGGGGGGGAGATCGGAGGACGTCGGCTGTGGAAATGAGGAGGCGCGTTTATGACGGGATGGCAACGCTAGTGGGGGTAGGGGTGGAGGAAGAGAGAGAGGGGGGGGGCGGCATAGGAAGAAGCGGGAAGAAACAACTGTTGCGTCCCTGGGCAAGATAACCAATCCCGAGCTGCTCCCATAGCTGTGCCATATACCTACCTGTTCCCTGTTGTTGGAGCGGTCTGTGCAGCTGGGGTAGCCAGTGGAGGTGGGAGGAGTTAGCCGAAGTGGGTGGAACATGGAAGGTAGAAGTAAGAAAACATGAAAGGATGCCAGGATGGAGGGATGAATGTGCATGGGTTAATCGTGAAGTTAGGGGGGGAAAAACATTACGAGGAGATGTCTCTGGCACGGAGGGCGCTTGGCAGCCAGAGTCAGTATGGCATGGTACAACTTAAGGCGGGACACAGTCAACTGCCCTTCTCTAAACACGTTTAAGTCGAGGCCAACGGCAGACTGGAAGCAGCAGCTTAATTTACGCTACTACACTTTCTCCTACTGAAAGCCGTATCTCTGACTCCTGCGTGCAGTTTAAACGGATATTTAATTGTGACTCGTCTTGAAGAGGATCAATTCGTAGCCTTGGTACCAGGCTCGTAAACCTAATCGGGTACTTATAGGCCGTTTTAAGATCAGGTTAAAGATTCACGATCAGAGTATACGACCTGGCCCTCTGGAGGGACTGATGTGGATGGATGGCTTATTCTGCCGTGTGATGCGTCATGACGCCATCGGCGCGCGCCTGACGTGATGCCGGGAACCCGGAAGGGCTCTGGGGGCTCGGAGAGCGAGAGAGCTGTTTCGCTACGGATGCTCGTTTGGTTTGGAGAGTTTGCTTTTTAACGGACTGATGTAAAGGAATGTTGCGTTGGATGCTTTCTTCGTTTGAAAGACTGTCCACTCGGAGAAGTGGGATATGCAGAGACTGTCGGAGCCTCGGAATGGAGAATGAGGGTCGCGGTGGTTTCGCCGGTCGTTCGAGCGCCTGGCTTCCGGCGGTCGGGAGAGCGGCGTGGGGTGAAGAGTGAGATGGAGAATCGAAGGATGCGATGACGAATCGGGATCTCCCCGCGGGCTGTTGGAAGGCGGGGGCGGACGGCTTGGAGTTGACGGAGAATCGTTATCGAGAGCTGCGGGAAATGTGGATGGCTAAACGCAGCCGAAGTTGCTAGCGACGAAGCGTGGTGAGAGAAGGAGGGAGCTACGGGATATGGCTGGTCGTCCGGAAAGGTTGAGGAAGAGCCTTTGTAAAAGGTAAGCGGTTTTAAGATGTTGCTTGTCTGTCGTGCCTCGTTGAAGCGTATGAAAGCTGGGTCTGAGAGCGTTGCTCGTCTGTCTTACGTCGTATGAAAGCACTCGGAAATGCGGGAGCGAAGTCAGAGAGCGTTGCTCGTCTGTCTTAAGTCGTATGAAAGCACTCGGAAATGCGGGAGCGAAGTCGGAGAGCGTTGCTCGTCTGTCTTAAGTCGTATGAAAGCACTCGGAAATGCGGGAGCGAAGTCAGAGAGCGTTGCTCGTCTGTCTTAAGTCGTATGAAAGCACTCGGAAATGCGGGAGCGAAGTCAGAGAGCGTTGCTCGTCTGTCTTAAGTCGTATGAAAGCACTCGGAAATGCGGGAGCGAAGTCAGAGAGCGTTGCTCGTCTGTCTTAAGTCGTATGAAAGCGAAGTCAGAGAGCGTTGCTTGTCTGGATGTGGGGTAAGGGTCGAGGTAGAGGGATGTGGGGTAGGGGTCGAGGTAGAGGGATGTGGGGTAGGGGTCGAGGTAGAGGGATGTGGGGTAGGGGTCGAGGTAGAGGGATGTGGGGTAGGGGTCGAGGTAGAGGGATGTGGGGTAGGAATGGAGCGTCTGCTGAGTTAGAGAGCGTCTGTCGTACGTCGTGTGAAGACGAGAGTCGAAGAGGGAGTGAACGGCGGTTCGTTGTGCTTAAATACTCTGTGCAGAGGAAATGAGCTGTGTTCTGGGCGTGGCCCTGTTCCTGAACAAAGTTTATGAAACTATATTTAAAAAGAATCAAACAATGAAGCTGCTCAAGTTCAAGTTATTTCATCCTCATGCACAGAACAATTACAGAGAAGCAGCTGCTGGCAGAGACGTTCTTAAATCTCAAGCTCCCTCTGAATAAAACATAAAAAATATGTGTATAAAGAAAATGAGACAAACATAATAAAACAAACATGGAATTTAGGTTCAGTGGGAGAGTCGAATGAAAATCAGAGTACCGACTTTTGTTGAAAGCTGAAAAGACAAACCGTAACCGATAAAACCAACATTTCTTTGGGGGTTAATTGTCTCTTTAGCACTAAAAGCACTGCTTACATGTACGTGATGCTGCTGAGAGGAAGACAGAAGACAAACGCTTTGATTGCACAATATCATTCGTCAGTGATGAGAGATGTAGAGAATCTGGTTGTTTTGGTTGTTACGGGAAGAGGAAGTATTATGTATTATTTCCTTGTTGTACCATCAGCTATAATTCATTGTCGGACAACTTGTCACCGCTGCAGTCGTTGACAGTAAAACACCTTGTGAAACCAGTTTTGCAGCATATTCCAGCACATCGTGTGCATTCCATGAAACTTGAAAGGACTGCCATCATCCGATCAGCCTACTAGAGCGTCTATATAATGATGCTGCAGGTGGATGTGAGTGGCAGAGAACCTCCAGACATAGTGAGTTGAAGGCATCATGGCTTCCACTTCAGTGCTCCTGGTCCAGCTGCTCCTGGTCTCACTGGCGTCTGCGTCTCATTATTATGGGGGATCCGTGACCTTCAGCGTCAAAGAGAGAAACCCTGACGGATCATTTCGGGTGAGAGATGCAACTTTTTACATATGATGTGCAACGTGCATTACAGATGATGTGTGAATATGTTTCCTCTGGGAGTTGTCATATTCTGGGAACGCTTATTTAATCTCTTTATTATAAATGCTGTTGTTATTTTAAATGGGTTTGAATACTCTGTTTACAGAATATTAACGAGATACATTTTTGTATATCTTGATCTTGTATGTAAAATATTTACATGAAATGTATTATTATTACTTATTATTATTACTTTGCCAGGACTTTATTAAAAACTATCTTCCTTTCTGAAACACTTTAATTCCCCCGGATGTTGCTTACAAGATATTTTGATATTTTACAGCTCCTCAAGGGGGCCGGAAAAAACGTGTATTTATATCAACTTCACATCCATTTTATTTAAATTCAGAGTAAGAATTTAATGCGTGATGGATGTAAAATAATATGGGTTGCATATGTTGAACTCTTGATTTTGCAGGCTTGAGTCTGATTCATGCTTTCATTCTTGCTGAGTTTATATTATGATCTTGAGTTTTGCCTTTTCACTCCAAAAAACACTGTTTCTCATAATCAAGGCAAACTAGGTTCAGGTGAACACCCTAAATTATTTAACATTGTTAAACCGAGTCCCGTTTATGGAATTCCCCCCGTGGCTGAAAGTGATGACCTTTAACCTTTAAAAAATAATTATTTCACCAAGAAAAGAAGAAACAATCATAAAAGCTTGATGAGAACAATGATTTTCTTAATCTAAACGTGAACATACCATCATTATTGTTATTATTATTATTATTACAGATGAACACCCTTCTTTAAATGGATATCATTATAGAGTAAAATAACTGTTTACAAAATACACAGAAATGTAATTCATTAGAATGTCCTTATCTTCAGTAGAGCAACCGTCTTTAACTCGAGGATCTTTTTCCACAGGTGGAAGTTCGCAACAGGGCGACCTTTGATAGGTTTCAGTTCTCCCACTTCTGGGGTTGTTCCGGAGGCAACTGTGGCTCCGTCTCCAGCAGGGTGAGAGGTGCGATTGACAACAGCACCAATGCACCACAAAACAACAGACAATGGCGTGAAACTGAAACAGTCGACACAAGAATCGTCCCGAGTGACAAACCTTTTCAATTAAAGTGAGTTTTATTCTTCTTCCCTTAAATCCTATCAATGCTGAATATTGTATTTGTTGTTCTTTTCATAAAGAGCAGCCAGTGTTCAGTGCAGTATTTCAAGAGTGTCTTTTGATTGATGACCATACCAGGGCTGCTAGCTGCTGTTGGATCCAAACTCGCAACAGGGTAAGTAGTTGGAGACTACAGACTTCACTGGATTTGGGATCAAGATCTGACACTGGAAAACCAAACAGGTCACCAGACATTGCCATTCTACCTTTCCTCAGGTAAGTCCTCTGCAGTTAGCATTAAACAGCTAGGCTAAGCTACAATCCGTTTGTTAAAGAAACTGTGGACAATGTCCTACTTCACCGCCTCCCAGTGGTACAAAAACAAAAAAGACACCGTGGCAGTCCTCAAATACTGACATTTAGGGGCTGAAAGCCAAACATGGTCTGCAATCTGTATCCTACAGTTTGTCTACCAACACAATCATATGCCATCAGAATCATTTGGAAAATAGTGTAATCGCAAAATTAGTGACTTTAATTCAATGATTTCTTCCAATAATGAGAATGTTCACTTACTTTAACATTTGTATGACATTCCAACCAAAATAAATTAATCAAATTGTATTCTTCTATTTCAACTATGAATTACAGTAAAATTACATATATTAAAATGTGTGTTACTGACTCGTGTTACTGACTCATGTTACTGACTCATGTTATTGACCCATGTTACTGACTCATGTTAATGACTCGTGTTACTGACTCATGTTATTGACTCATGTTACTGACTCATGTTACTGACTCATGTTACTGACTCATGTTATTGACTCATGTTACTGACTCATGTTACTGACTCATGTTACTGACTCATGTTACTGACTCATGTTATTGACTCATGTTACTGACTCATGTTACTGACTCATGTTACTGACTCATGTCACTGACTCATGATAATGACTCATGTTACTGACTCATGTTCATGTGTCCACTCAAGAGTTCCTGAGAACTGCCCACGGACATACGAGCTGATGTCCTTTGATCCTGATGGAGACAGAGTTCGATGCAGATATGGAAATATCAGAAATGTAGAGTGTAGCTCGTGTCAGCAACCTTCAGGCTTCACCTTAGATCAGGTTAGTTGAAAAGTCAATTTCCTAATACATTGTTCAATACTTCACTGATGCTTTGCTTCACTTAACTTCAAAATGTTCACATCGTCAGGACTCTTGCACATTACACTACAATCAATCCACTGCCGACCCCAGAGTTTATGGATTTGAGATGGTGGTGGAGGACTTCCCGATAAAGCATATCACTCTGGGTTACACTGATGGATCCCGATCCTACAAGTTCCCACTGGTTGGGAGGAGAAATAGACGAGACCTGTTGCATAATCACGCAGCAGCAGCAACAACCACAGCAGCAACAACCGCAGCGCCAACAACCGCAGTGCCAACAACCACACCTCCTCCACTCAGTAAACTACCTTTGCAGTTCTCCTTTCTTGGTGAGTTATTTTTTATTGTGTGACAGCATTTTTATTGAGCCAATCTTAAAGTCGGGAGTCTAGTAGAATTTAGTTTCCCACATTGAACGCCTCTGTCCTGTTAAAACCATGTCTCTTTAAACTCTTTTCATGAACAACATGAACAGCTACAGCCAGCAGACCATTTGTCTTTGATAGAAATCAGCGACACTTACTGAGGCAGCTTTGAAGTTTTGATCCACAGACTTCAGCAAAGTGTCGTTTTTAAGTATAAGTTACTTATTGCACTTTGGAACTTAAATGAATCTTCTATTTTTTAACTCCAGTGGACCCACCTGCTCCCTCGTGTCAGGAGGGACTCTACTTGCCAGAGTTTTTGCCCCCAACACCTTTAAACGGAGCCCGCCTCCATGCAGAGGTCGACAGAGAAGTGGAGATCAGAGTCAAAGCACGAGCGTCACGCGCAACGTGAGTGAGAGCCGACGTGAGCGGTGTTGCCTTGAGGCGCGTGAGATAACATCAGAGAGGAAAGAGTCAATAAATCTCTGCTTTCTTTGTTTTATCACACAGAATACATGACATCATCATCAGCGGCCCAGTGAACATCACCAAGCAAAGGAACACACATGGGGAGTTCGTCATCAGGTGGACGCCTATCCAAGATAACCTGGGGGATTTTTTCCCGATCTGCTTTGCTGTTGAAGCGGTGACCGGGTAAGCTTTGGGTTCCTTATGAGAGAATTTGTACGTGTGTGTGTGTGAAGCCATGATTTGACTTTGTAACACATTTATTTGCAGGTCTGCCACCACACACCATCACAGTCACAGTTACCACGCCACCCCATCTCCACAGTGAGTGACATTTCTCTGTGTTTGGTGTTTGTCTCTTAAGCAACAAGGTAGAGATTAAACAATTAGGAGCCAAAACCACCAGTAATAATTTGAACATGACATATCGGCCTAACCGAAAGAGTAACAGGCATTAACTCAGCGTTCACCGATGCTTCTCAGGTCTGGCGTCTATCAGTCCGAGATGAGGTGTGTTCTGGTTGAAGTTCGGAGGGTGCAAGGTGAGTCTACTTTAATGTCAACATGTTGTTGTTTAAGTACAGCTGTAATGGTGTGTATTTTCACCAAATATATCACATGCTAAATGCTAAGTTAAAGTTAAATATTGTCTTCATGGCTGGCGTACATTAGAGGTTAAAAAGACGTGCACTTCTATAAAGTGCTGTGATTGGTTAAACCTTCCTACCAGACAAAATTCAGAGCCGTCATTGGATGCAAAAAATTCTTGCTCTACACATAAATACCACGGTTCACTGTTCATACACAGTGAAACCAAACCAGCAGGACTGTAAAGAAACTTTCTTTTTGATGGAAACACAACCTGAAGGTGTCCTGTGGAGTTTCCTAGTATACGAACAAAAGCCATGTTTACATTCATTAGAACACATTGTGTGTATCGTGGCCTTGGGCGCCTTTCCTTCCTTATACAAAGTATTTTAAATCATGAACTGTTCACATCAATGTTTACCAGCTCGCCGTCTTTGTCTGCTGGAACGTTGCTGAAGTTCTTGTTGGCATTACTGCCCCCTGTAAATAAGTACACCACTGGTATATAATGTGTATTTTCTAACACTCTCTTCTTCTAGTTAATTCCCATGTGATCTGCACCGAGTCCACGATGAGAGTAGAGGTTGAGAAATCTTCATTCCATGGACTCCATGAGGATCATTTGCGGCTCAACGACGGCGCCAACACCGCCTGCAGGCTGCGCTCCAACAGCACTTACGTCTTCGCCGACATCCCCCTCAGCGGTTGTGGCACTGAGCTCGAGGTAACGCAGGCTTTTGTTACCGGCTGCTCTTCTCTCTCAGTCGTTGGTGTTGCCTTTATCTAGCAGTATGAGGACTGAATACATAACCTTTTTACTCTGCAGGAAGACGGGGATTACCTCAGGTTCAAGAATGAAATCACCACGTTTGACAACATAGCCGACGTGATCACCAGGAAACACCTGCTGGAGGTGCAGTTCTACTGCCAGTACCCCAAACGTGGAAACGTGACACTGGCCTTCACAGCACACAGGCCCGTCGTCTCAGTGTGGGACAGGGGCTTCGGCAGGTTCACCTACCAGTTTGAGTTCTATCCTAACGACCAATACCAAGCCATGGTTGATCCAACTTCATACCCGGTGGTGTATGAAATAGGGAGCAGGATCTACATGCAGATAGAGGCCACCTCCTCCGTCAACAACACCGTGCTGTTTGTGGAGTCCTGCAGAGCTTCACCATATGACAACCAGAACTCCCAGCGGACCTACTCCATCATTGAGAATGGGTAGGCATGGACACACCCCCTAGTGGCAATAGAGGGCATAACAAAGTATCTGTCAAGATTAGTTCTTTGATTGTTGCTTTAGAGGCTCTTCTGTGTAATGTCACCCTGTCAGGATGTAGAAGTCAATGCTTCACTGACTTCATCTTTTGTATAACCTATAGTACTTTTCTTATTGTGTGAATACCAATAGAACAATACCTCTGCCCCTATAGCAGCATCCACTGTAAGGCACAGAGTAACAAAGGCAACATGTCTCATCGTTTTGTTTTGTTTTGCTCTGACTAGGTGTAATGTGGACCCGACCGTTCAGATCCATTCCCCCTCCCACCCGAGACAATTCAGGTTCAGCATGAAGGCCTTCAAGTTCATCGGCATGTATGATCAGGTAAAGAACGGAGCAGAGGACTGTTGATGTCTCTGGGAAATCTCTAAATGCTTCAACGAATAGGTCCAGTTCATGATGTCCTTTCATCGATCTGACTAGTTTTACTAAGTGGTAATTAATGCACACTTGGTGGACAGGTGCAGTCATGTGAACTTTATTAGAGGCACAATGTTTCCGTCATGGATCTTCATCAGGTATAACACACAATGTGAAGCAACACATGTTTGTACTGAAGCCACAGGTCGTAACAACCAATCAGAGAGGAGAAGCAAATCTCTGAAAACACCAGAGACACTTATCACATCAATAATTGATCAAAAACAAAACGTACTTTTAACAGTGGCGGGCCGTGTATTTCATACCCAGGCCTTCACTGCTGTCATGCAGCTGAAATACCACCTTGTAACCACATGATGGCGCCACAGCTATTATTCGTTTCTAAGGCTGTAACTATGTACGTACTCGTATTAAACAGTTCCGTACGAGGCTTACAATACGTTTAGTACATTTAATACAACGCTAGAGCATTTGGAAAATGCAGAAGCTTAAATTCAAGAAAATATAATGTTTTCTGTGCTCATGTAGGACAGTGGTTCTCAGCTGGTCTGGCTGTGGGACCCACCATCATCCCTTAACGACAAGCCGCAGCTGATCTGTCTCTTGAGGAGACCGTCTTATGATTTTACTTTCACAACCCAAACAAGCTGCACTGGAAGCAGAGCAACTGAGGAAGACAGTAGCTGTGCAATGAGAAAATGAGATAATGGGGAAAATATTTTTATAAATTAAAATACATCAAAAAAATATTTTCTTTTGTGATTCTGTTTAGGCCAGCAGAGAAGGCTTTGCAGGCCCTGACGGCTGACTTTTAATAATGTCAGACTTTTGTAAAATAGACTTTGTTTCAATAAAGATGAGTTGAGCAATTCAAGAAAAGTAATTCGTCAACAAAAACACGTAATCTTTGACATGTTTTGTGAAACTCAATCTATGTCTCCCATCTCACCTTTTATAGAACAACATTGTATTTCCTTTTAAATTCACTTTTGAATGTGGTTATTATGAACTTGATTGGTTGTTACAACCTGTGGCTTCACATTGTGAATCTGATGTCTGACGATCATCACAGAAAAACTGCATCTCTAATAAACTCAGCGCTGACGACGTTTTAAGAAATGAACTTGAACCACTTGACACGGATGGACTTGAGGACGAGGTGGACGTCACTGACTGTCGTGGAGATGCAAAGTGGAGCGGAGGTTTTAACTGGATCTGAGCGCAGCTCTGCTGTCGGTCCGTCTGCTGGTGTGATGACAGCGTGTTCTGTTTCATTCAGGTGTACATCAGCTGCACAGTCCTGATGTGTGAAGCAGGGAGACCCAACACCAGGTTCTCAGAGGGATGCGTCAGCTCCACAACACCAGCCGCTTGGCCTCATCACAACCACCGCAGAAAGAGAGAGGTAGCCGTGGAGAGTGCCAGGCACTTCGTTTCCCAGGGTCCCCTGCGCTTAACGAGAGCAGCGGAGAGCAGCGAAAGCTCAGGTATGAAAACAGAGAACGTGTATTTGTTACCAGCACACTTCACTTGTTTGAGCCACTTTGGACCAGATCAAGTTAAAACATGGTGCTTGTTGTTTCTCCAGCGCTCCACCTGAATCTGAACCTGGTGTTCATCGCTGGATGTCTTCTCGCAGCTGTTGGCATGATCGGTGCCGTGGTCATGTACAAGGCCAGGATGTCAAAGGTCAAATACCAACCTTTGTCCACAGAGGAACGTTAAGACAGCCTGCAGAATACCAGTTCTGCATGAATTACATTTGACTACGTAAAGCTTTTGATTAGTTTTGCTGTCAGATATTGAGTGCTCGTGTATCTTCTGTGCCCATTTAAATGAATGAGCTTCATATTAAATCCTTTATACATGTCTACAGCTTTAGAAGTGGAAATACTGCAGTGAGGAAAACTCTGTGCCCGTGCAAACAGGAAACCAGAAGGTTTCAGTTCAGTAATCTAATCATGTAGCTTTACAAACGCTTCTATTGTTATGTATGACATGATTTAATTAATATGTGCCCTAATCATAATCATTGAGTCAAATGTTATCATCACATGTCAAAAGCCCTTTAGGGCTGGACCGTGTCATTTATGAAACATTTAATTTTAATAATCAATAAAAAGATATATTCTCATCCATATGTTTTTGTTTTTGTCCACTTTAACTCATTTTTCTCTCGTACATACAAACACACTTCTCCTATTTATTACTACAGAAATCTATCAGAAGTGCTACATTAAGTCTGGAGCTCCAGACATGTAGCTCACTGATTAAAGTCATCAAACTTCTCATGTTTTGTCTGATCAGCAGTCAAAAATCTAAAGATATTCACTTCACTTTGTTTAAAAACAGAGAAAACCGGAAAAAAATGTCACATTTGAGAATCTGGAACCAAAACATGTTTCGTAGTTTTTGTTAAAAAAATTACTTAAACAATGAAACGCTCATCAAAATACTGATTAATGTTCTGTGAAAAGACTGGACATTTTTGGAATTATAGATTTGGGTATTTTACTATAGCCCCAAAAAATATAATATAAATCTGTGACATTATGAAGTCATAAACTTTATATGTATAAGTGTTAACTGGCTTACATTGTTTTGTGCTTACTGAAACACATATTAGTTAATGAGTAAGAAGTCCACTAGTTTCAGACTGTAATCTGTTTCAGAGATACATCGTCTGACTAACAAGTTGTTTTAGAAGAGTTTCAGAAATACTGAGTTCACAAGTCCAAGTGACATCGATATTTAGCATCATTTTCACTCGATTTTATTTTCCAATCTACGGGTCTACACGTTGTAAAGTCTGCTCCACATTGTCAACTAAATATTTATTCTTGTATTTTTTGTGCTCCTTTAACTTGTGTATTATTAATCATAAAGCCTCTTTCATCATCCCTACATGTAATGAGATTACATTCAATCACCTTTAGAATACATTTAGTACCGGCTCTGCAACAAAAACAGTCAAAAGGAAAATAATTGAGTGACAATTAAAATATATAATAAATTAAAATAAATTATTACAATGTTGTCCCACCCTTATTGAGTACATTTTAAATAATAAAGAAAGTTGTATTAATCTGGTAAAGCATCACGTTATAATATACTACTGTATATTCTGCATAATCAATAACATGTCATTGCGTTGATGCACCACAAGGTGGCGCAACTATTATGTTTATTGTGAGTCCAACATCAGCAATTTCATCTGCAACAGCTGAATGTAGGTCACTCTGTGAAATAATTCAAATATTGTATTAAAAATATTATAATAATAAATTCTTTATTCCCTCACATATTTAGTTTAGTGTCACTTATAGATTTGTGGCTGAATTCATACTTTTTGTTATTTCAATGTTAATCCAAAAAGAAGGAAAATGTAGAATTAGATTTTCAGTAAAATTATATAGTATTTTTTGTTGTCAGAATCAGAACCAGAATCAGAAACCGTTTATTGACAATGTATGTTGCACATACAAAGAATTTGTCATGGCAGGTGGTGCATAACATTAAACAATCAACAACAATCAACACAGTGCAAGAAATAGAAACATATTAAAATGTACAATAGAGTATAAAAGAATATAAAATAAAGTGCACAACAAACAGATAACAGTAGCCTACTATAAACAAGTACGATGAAGTGTAATGTAAAGTGTCAAGTGTGTTGAAATGAAGAAACAGGGAAGGGATGTAAGAAGAAATGTATCATTCATAATAATAATAACTTTATTTATATAGCACTTTTAAGGCGATAATACAACAGAAAGATCAACAGTGAGGATCAACAAAGCAACACAACTATAGTGAGAGTTAAACCTGATAAAACACAACAACAGATTAAACGAAAAACAGTCGATACGATAAAAATAAAATATATTAAATAATTTGTAGGTGGACATCTATAATATAATAAGTAAACAAAATAAAATATATCAAATCCAACTATGACGACATGTAGCAGGTTTTACTGTATATGATTTGTATGTAGATATTATATGTATATATATATATAATAGACTACATAATACAAAATTCAACATAATTAATTATATTGTATTACAACTTTAACCCTTTCACCGTGTGAAAGTTAATCGTAACCTTTTTCTGTTGTCTAAAAATGTCTTATTCAGCGTTCTGTTGTACTTAGCTTCACCCAATCACGTCACGTCTGGTTGCAAAAAACCAAGATGGCGACGGCCAAAAACCAAGATGGCTACGGCCAAATTGTCAAACTCGAGGCTTCAAAACATCAGTTCACAAACCAATGGGGGACATTTACAGTCTACGGTTTCTTTTGAAGTTTCGTCTGTAGTCATTTTCCTGATGAAAATGCAATTCACTCATCACTAACGATCTCTTTGACAACCTACAAAGTCAGGTATAAAAATATTTTATGCATATTTCCATATAGTCCATTCCTCTCGGAAGGGCAATGTTTTTACTTTATTTAGCTTTTTGTACAATTACTGTTGCTTGGAATAATTAGTTACATTATTATACTTGTATTACGTTTGCATGTTTACAAATCAAGTTCTCATTCACTTACATATTGAGACTCCACCGTAACTCACGAGCCTTAATTCTAAAAAAAAATATTTTTAAATCAGTTAAAAGCGATTTACACGTTTTGTTCAGACGACGTTTTGTAGTCTCATTTAACCACCTTTTTTTTTTTACATAAATAAATAAAATACAACACGGAATAAATTGTTTATGGTGAAACAGTTAAAAAAAAGTAAAAATAAGAGCGATAACATACAAAATAAGATATGTATAAATACTAAAACCATAGTTAATAATAAGCAATAATAATAAAAACAACCGTAAAATTATAAAACAGCTTTGTTACATTCCACCAACGTTGAGGAGACAGATCATCTTCAGGGAAAAATTATGGGAATTAATGCAAATTATGAATATCACTCATTATTATTTAGTAATAGAAAAACAGTACTGTAGTCAAATGTGTTTTAATAAACTATGTTGTTTAATAACAAGTCATGAGATACATTGAGATAATAGTGAGATAATAGTGAGATAATAGTGAGTTAATAGTGAGATAACATTGAGATAATAGTGAGTTAATAGTGAGATAACATTGAGATAATAGTGAGATAACATTGAGATAATAGTGAGATAATAGTGAGATAACATTGAGATAATAGTGAGATAATAGTGAGATAACAGTGAGATAATAGTGAGATAATAGTGAGACAACATTGAGATAACATTGAGATAATAGTGAGATAATAGTGATATAATAGTGAGATAATAGTGATATAATAGTGAGATAATAGTGATATAATAGTGAGCGTTGTCAGCATCAGGTAGATTACAAAGATCCTGCTGAGAGAAGCTGGCTGTGACATCAGACACAGAGCGCGCGCGTGTGTGTGTGAGAGAGAGAGAGAGAGAGAGAGAGAGAGAGAGAGAGAGAGAGAGAGAGAGAGAGAGAGAGAGAGAGAGAGAGAGAGAGAGAGAGAGAGAGAGAGAGAGAGAGAGAGAGAGAGAGAGAGAGAGAGACGTGCGCGCGCGGCGGATCCCCATCACAAACCAAGATGGCGGCGGAGCGGACAGCCGGCTCGGCACAGTGACGGTTGGACAGCTAACGGTTAGACCCTGAGATAAAAAAAAGAAAAGAAAAAGAGAGAAGACTATCAACCACACCTGCTACAGGCCGCCTCGCCTTTTTTTTTCCTCCCCCCGTTACCGACACCGGTGTGATGAAACAGCGCCGGTAGACGACACCGGAGGAGAAGTTGTGTGTGTGTGTGTGTGTGTTTGACGTCCACAAGCGGCGGTAAGTACGAGAGGATGAACCGTTATAGTGGCTGACTGGCTGGGGAGGGATTTACCGAACAGCTGCTAGTTACAACCGTTACAACCAAGAACCGTTACAATAAAGAACCGTTACAGCCGTTACAATAAAGAACCGTTACAGCCGTTACAATAAAGAACCGTTACAGCCGTTACTACGTTAATTCTGACCCTCGCGTGTCACCTTCGCAGCTACATTCGTACTGTAATATGTGCTACAGGTTGTTCCCAATTAAAATGCAAATGTGTGAATGTTTTAGTCACCTGTGCTGCGTGTAAATGAGACAACTACACGTTGCACCTGTGGTCATGTATGTCTGTTTTATCCGCTGTTAAGAAACTAAAAATAACCCCCAAAACACCAGCTCCCTCCTTAGCCATGGGGGGGGGGGGGGGGTATTTTAGGTTGTTCAGTTTAGTCTCAGACAATGCCTCTCTCGCTTTACGTTGCTATTCATAAGGCAGAGTCATTTCATGAATGCTTTGTGAAGCAATTGAAATCTAATCCATTTTTAAGACCAATATTACAAATTTGCCTCAAGAGTTCTTTACAATCTGCACATCCTGGTCTTCTGTCCTCAGACACAGAATAGACTCGCAATAAAACCACAGTAGAGTCAATCAGGATCACCTAACATTTCAAATCACACTATTTTTGTTATATCCACTGTATTACAAAATAAAAAATGGATACTTGAAAACAAGACTCTACCGATTATAAGTGAACTTAAAATAAAAATAAAATCTGGTTGTGTTTATTGGCTCCAAATAAGAATGAAATGAGGTACAGACCTACATGTGTGTTTGGGAGGAGGAGCATGCCCCATGAGAATAGCAAACGACAATAGAATACAAATATAAACATATATAAACAATAGAATAATTATTAAGCGTTAAAGAAATAATATTGACACCGCTGCAAAGTGGAACAGCAATAAATAGAAAACGTAAAATACAACGTAAAATACAACAACAAAGATACAAAGTGTATAAGAAGTGATACTCACACCAGTGTCTACTAAAATAGAATAACATTGAGCGTGATATTTACAGTTGTTTTATTAAGTATTATTTACCTCTTTTTTTGGAATGGGAATTACATTACACTTAAAAGAACTTACATCTCTAAAGAAACCGACCGCTGACATTACCTTTCATATCTGAACCCACTGTACATAAGACAAAGATGTTACGATGTCACTGGTGGGGTAAAGCAAACAGCAGAGATGTGGTTGTTGAGTGTCACCCTAATGCAGCCTTGTGGGTATAACTCATGTGTAAGTCTGGAGGATGTGTTCACTGATATGTGCATCGCTGCAAAATATGTGTCGCAGAAATTTTAGCAAACTTTGTACAGCAAAGGTTTGCCCTGTTGGAATGCCAGAGAGGAAAGAGAGAGTCGTACTTTTAAAATGACGTACGGCACCACGAGTGCCACAATGACCTGGATTGCATCGGTTTTGTCTGACTGGACTGTGTCCCGTCCGTCCAAGGAGAGTATTTTACGGGAGCGAGTAAAATATCAAAAGACCAGACAGCTAGACGGTGTCTGCTGAGCTGATTGAAGACGTCAGGGTACTGTCTGCCATCCTGGTTCCTCTGATCCTGACACCATGTTGTCCTCATGTAACTAACACCAAATGTCCTTTTTCTGTGGCAGCGACGGTGTTCAGACCCGGAGGCTCAGGGTGCAGGTTTTTTTTCCCATCTTGCGTAATTCAGTGAACACAAACAAAGTGGGCAAATATGAGTCCCACTTCATAGAGCTGTCAGTCACAGAATGTGTGCTCATATTGAATGTTATCACCAGATTTAAGTTCAACATCGCGAGACACCAACTTCACACTGATTCTTTACCTTTATCTCATCTCGTCTGAGTGCGGTTATTAACGATGTTTAATGCTGTGGTTGATACTCACACATGGAGGCAGTAAAAGAGATGTAAACGCTAGACATGAGAATAAAACTCGTGCTTTTTGCTCTCTGCTCTGTTTCCTGCTCCTGTGTGAGTGTTAAAATAGTCTCTGATGATTTCTGTTTGATGGTTGATGCAACATGGTGGGCCTAGAAATAAGTTCCTACTCTTTAGATGCACAGTGCATCACAATCAGCTGTTAGCTTTCATATTTCCTTTAAAGATATCAATAATGAATAGTTTTGTTTAAACCTCTGGATGAGATTTCTTCACATAGAATAATTTATACCGAGATGTTCAAACCCACTAAAATCACATAGTTGGATCCAGCTTTTAAAAAAAAGCTTCTTGAATATTATTCTGGTTTTATTTCACCTTTGGTGTTACTATAATACCTGAATATCTTTGTTCCAGTAAAGAAACTAAAACATTACCCTTTACTGTACCTTGATGTTATCTTAATACTAACAGCTGTACAGAAAACATTCCTTAAATGAAACAACAAATAAATACCCAAATTATGACAGGAGGTAAAACATGAAATCAAGAATTTGATCAAAAATGAGATGCCAGGTTTTGAATTTTGGATAGAGTCAATATTATTGTGAAGTATTGAGAAGATATAGATGGATAAAGATAGATAGATCGGTAGAGACGATGCCACAAACCTAATACTTGACTAACAAGCAGAATCGATGTGTCAGGGATGATTAAAGCAGGATATTGTGTAAAGGTTTATATGCAATGTAGCTGTTCTAGAAAACAAAAAGATTTGCATGCAGAACAACAGAGCAGGATTACATGTTCCCAGGGAATGGCATCCACAAACACTAATTAGCTGTAAGCCCAGAGCATCGTCTGCAGGACGCGGCCTCGTTTGGTGGCATCTGGTGCTTCGGCAAGATGAATTTTTGGCGTCGGGCGCCGATCTCATCATCTAAAGTGAGATTCATAGCTCCTAGCAAAGTCGTCTGTCAGGATACAAATAAACAAACACATCTCGCTCTGTTCAGTTGTCCTTTGGTGTTTGCAGTGTGTGAACTGAGTGAATAGAGACTGGTGCAGTCAGGGGTTGTGGTTTAGTTTTAAGGGATTGACCCTTTGGAGAGCCAGACAGGTGCTCAGACTGAATGGGTAGATTGGGAAGACTCAAGTACAGCTCCACTAGTAGCACTGCTTCACATTCAGAAGAAAGTACTGAGTGTTTAGGCAAGGTAATGGGCACAAAGAGCAGTACAGACATAGAAATAGAATAGGAGTAGAGCAGAAATTCACAATCAAAGCAACGTAGCAGTGTGATCAGAGCGGCGGACATTTTTTTTAATGTGTACCGTTGCAATTGCGACCTTTGTAAAAGACTAACCTCCGTACAACCAAACCGTATTACGCAAAATGGCGGAGTAGTAACGTTACGAATATGAACAACTTAATGCTTCATCCACACTCTCATGTTCAGCTTAGGAAAGAACACCGCTATCAACAGAAGACGACTTTGTTCGGCTCTTTTTCGGAAATGCTACATTAAAGCGTTAGCGGAATTAGCAAGCTAGCTCGGAAACTAGTGGACAGCTTGCTAGTTAGCTACCTTGCGAATTCCACAATGCTTTAATGCTACACTGGTTAAAGGAAATGAGCTGAACAGCAGCAGCGCTGAAGTCCGACAATCGCCATTTTATTTTTTTTTGCACTAAAACGACCACGGAAAACAGTTCTACTCGTATTCTACTGTGGTGGGTGTGGACATACAAGTGCACGACTCACTTACGTGCGTATTTTGATGACAAACGACATAAACAATGTAAAGAAACAAAAGAAACAATGCATATCAATGCTAATCTTTGATTATAAAAAGCTTATCCCATTAGACTCCACTTAAAGAAATGATCTGTGAACCCATAAATAATAACCACATTGATACTAATGTGTAGCTTTTCCATCCTGTAAACCTGCTTCACATTCACGGATTTCTAGGCTAAATGACGTTAAAGTCTGACTTTCCTCTCTGTGTTACTTTGAGGAAACTTTTCTTTCAATAGATTGAACTGGAACTTTCTCAGATGTGGCCTCTGGTGAAGACTACTGGGTTCACAATGGTAACGGATTATTCCACCGCCGTCTTCCCTTCTCTTCCCATCATTCAGACACAAATGGACTCTTATCAGGAGAGACTTTAGGCGTCCTTAAATCAAAGCTGCCAGACTCCACAGTTAACAGTTAACTAGCCGCAAATAAAAAAGAGGTCACGCCGGAAAACAAACGTGTGAATCACTTTCTCAGACTTGAAGGCAAAACAGAGCTTTTTTCTTTCTGCCAGCTCGGGAATTAAAGGATCAGGCTGTGAGGGGAGGCATGTCGGTGAGATCAGGTTTCCTGTAGACGTGGTATGAATTCCCACAGGGCTCTATGCGTTAGCGCTTCTCTGTGCTAATACTGTACACAGAGCCAGGACGGTAACCTCTTGTATGGGATTGTGATCCCAGTATTTACCTTGATATCTGTTTACTACAATATGACTTTGAAATGCATTTTCTCGCCCTGTAGCTGATGCTGACGTGGTGGTCGTGAGCGTAAAGGTCAATAAACGGCTCCCTCACATATTCAAAAATCAGACTGCAGAGGAGGCTGCAAGATTCTTATATACAAATTATGATCACGGTTAATCTGATCAATATTGAGATCGTTGTTATTCATCACAATTATTCATAGGTTTTTAGGGACAAAATAGTTTTATTGCACTTTCACATTTTAAACGATGTGCTACATTCCTGCTGATGTACAAGCCGCGCGGTTAACGAAAGACTGACGTTGCTATATTTTCTTTTCTGCGATATGACAGAATGCAGGAAATTCACCCAACATTTTGTCGGCTATATCTAAAAGTGAAATGCATCAATCTGGTGCACTTTGAGAGCAAAATGAAGAGCCGGAATGTTTGTGTGCTCTATCATAAACACATTGGTTGTATAGATATGATAGATATTGTATAGATATGACAAGAAACGCTTCATAAGCTGGAGGTGACAGAGGGCTTTGTTCACAGCCTTTTATTCATTCCGTTCTCCAGATGTAATCAGTGATGTTAATGGGATCAGTTGCTGGTGAAGTCTGTCACTGCTGTGTCTCACGCTGCTGCAGCACCGTCCATCACGCTTTGTGCTTAATTATCCACAACAAACACACATTTTTTAAAACATCTTTTATGTAATGTAGGTCAAGACCTGGCAGGAAGTCACCAATGCTTTCATACTGAAGCACCTCTCAGTAGCATTAGCATAGTATTCATGTGTGCTGTAGGTTATTCCCACGGATCCTCCTCTCTACTTCGTTAACAGGGTTAGGATCTGTTGAATCTCCTGCTCTGACGAGTGAAGGACACAGCTAACCACTGAATCCACGCTGTAACCTTGATGCTTGTTTGTTGTGCATTTCACAGAGCTGAGACACTGTAGATTAGTTTGTGTTCTTTAGTAGCTGAATGTGAGAAGTCCTTGGTTATTCAGGAGACCGGATGGTGTTTTCTAGTGTTTTCCTTTCGTCTACATTTGCCGTTGTCCGTTCCGACCACATCTACCGGCATCAAAACGGGTTTAACATGTTTAACCCTCTGAACCCCAACACCGGCCGGCACGATGGAAAAGCATGTTTTCTTGACACAATCCCAAAAACGACAGCGTTTATCGTAGCCAGAAGCTGTAAAAATAAAAGAATAAAATGGTTCTGACGACGACTCGTTCATCCAAAAAACTCCTTCAAACTTTTTAAATCTTATGTTGGTTTCAAGTCACAACGTCCTGTTCTGCCAGTGTTGACAT
>JAVDOI010000049.1:881783-924283 GCA_032191485.1 Leptoclinus maculatus | reverse complement strand
GATTGCCTCATTGATCCTGCAATAATAATTCTTTTCACCAATAAACTCCCAGTTTTAGTTAGTGTCCCAAAAAACAGCTAACTATAGAAGAAATCATTTTTCTCTGTTCTGTTCCAACAGGAGAGAGAACTGACCCTTGACTTACAATAGGCTCTGATGGTGAGGAGAATTAAAGGAGGTGGTGCTAACAGCTAGCATAGCATCACTCAGACTGGCAGCTGTTTCACATTACCCCTTTCCATTTGGACTAGCTACCACACCCTGCTTATTAAGCCTCTCATCACACACCCTCTTACTGCACATGGTTGGAATCACAGACCCCGTCCAGTCCAATTACTCAACATTACATTTAAATCTGGTTGCAATGAAACGTCTGTCAGTGTGAGTAAATTATCGCTCTCTGTGTCACCAACATGGGAATGTTTTTAAAGAAACTAAACAGCCATCGGTGCAAAATTCAGTTTGGTACGAAAGCCCTGAAGACATGTTTGAATCGTGTGTTTCTTATATATTCGATCTGCGTTCTTGCTGTGCAAGAAAACATTCCTCACTCCTCCTGATCTCAGCTGTCACGATGTGTTCTTGTGTTTGTGCACGGCTCAGAGTTCTGGTCGGGGGTAAAGTTTCATTTTAAACCCACAGAGACAGACTCGTGTCCCGGAGGCTCGAGTGTCAGGAGATTGAGTGATGAATCTTTGCCACTGAGGCAGACTAAGACTTTACACCTCCACACCCAGAGGCTGCCACCTAAAGAACGGCCAGGGTTAAACAAAGCTGGCTCACAGTATTTCTTTGTTTCTTTCACTTTTCATCAGTTTTCATTTGAGTTGTCACTTATACTCGTGCATCCTTCAGGGTCACAGGTTTATTGTTTGGTCTTTGTGTAATAGTCAGTATTCCTTTGATCTGTATGAAAGTGAACACACTGCCTGAAGCAGTTCACAAGTCTGGTGTTATTTATGTGACACTAGTGCAGTGTCCCTTCAGCCGATGGCTTGGCCTCTGGTATTTAGGGCTCAGTATCGGTACTTGGTACCTTTTTAAGGTATGGATTTAAATAATCCAGTGCCAAGTAGTATCCAAAACTTCTCCAGTCAAACGATACCTGCAATAGAGGGTTTTTTCTGTGCTCAGGTTTAGAAGAAAATGGACTGTTGTCAGCTTGTACCGTTCAGCTTCGTCAGAAGGTGTAGCTGGTGTTGTGCAGTCAGCCCTCCTGTAATAGGCTCCATGGTTTAACAAGGCTTCTAATCAGCAGGATTTTATGTGGGACCGACCTGCAATTGAGGCAGAATGTCAAGTGTGAAGAAACACCTCAATGCTCCCTTTTTAAAATGCACACTCAGGTCTGTGTAGCCAGCCGAGCTTTAACTGTCTCAGTGCTTAGAAGTGGACAAAGGCTCAAAACAAATCTCCTGTCCTATTCAGGGAGACCTGTTTCGTCAACGTGTCCTCGAGCCAAGACGCTGAACTTTGAGTTCACCCGTCAACAACCTAAACCAACAACCACTCTCGATGCAACAGAATCGTCCACATTGCGATGCATCTTTAGCTGATCAACTTCAAGTCAATCCGGTCAAAGGCCGTCAGCTTTCCTTCTGCCCTCTCCTCCTCATGTCGTACCGTCTCTTTTCATTTGCCCTTCTACCGGCCTCTCCTCAGTAAGATTTATGACCGTCAGATTTAATTTTACTGCCTTAGCAAGGACGCAAGAACCATCTGTACCTGCTACCACAACCTCTCCCTCTCTCACTCTCTCTCTTTGTCTCTCCTCCTCCTTCCCTCTGTAACCGTGCAGGCAGCCGGCGGTGATGGGAGATGATGGAGGACAAAGGCCCTCGTGTAGCCGACTACTTCGTGGTGGCCGGTCTGACGGACCCGTCCAAGCCGCTGGACCAGGAGATCCACTTTGACGACGTCTGCCACAAGACGGCCAAGCCCAGGGCGCCCATCACCGACGTGGCGGTGGTGATCCGCTCGATGGGCGAGGAGGCGCCGCCGGGGTTCACCTGCGTGGAGGAAACGCCGACCGGCCACTCGGCCGACCTTAACAATGGCGGCCTGATGGCGCCCCAGATCTTCCTGTGCTACAGGCGAGGTCGAGACAAGCCGCCGCTCACTGACCTGGGGTAAGCACCGAAGGAGTCTGTATCTAGATGGTATCTCACAATGATGACGCTAACATGCTGATGTTCAGCGTGTTAACACTTACCTTTGCTAATTAAACACAAAAACACAGCTGGGGCTTATTGGAATTTTCCAGTAAGAATCAGCAGGCATCATGATGTCTGTACAATATTTCACATAGACCGACACCATCCTCACAGCCATGCTAACCAGTACGGCTACAAATACTGTATAAAATGTAAAAGTGTAACTTCACCACGTCTGAGCCAAAGTCCACCAACTGCATCATTTAAAATAAATGCTGAAAGTGAGTGTTGGGTTATGTAATGTTATCACTTTCCCCAGTAACGAGTAGTGTAAGGGATTAAAATGACAAACGCTAATTACATTACAGTTATTATCCCAGTAACGCGGCATAATATTATTATTTATAGCCTTAAAAAACAACCTTTTAAGCTCTCAGTTCTTTAAAGTTAAACTTTAAGGCATGATGTTTGACCTCCGCTGTGAAGCGCTCGGGGAGCAACTCTGGGTTCAGTGTCTCGCTCGAGGAGACGTAGACATGCGGACGGTTGGAGACGGGGATCGAACCGCCGACGTTTGTCAAATGATTGTAAACTATATACCAAAGCCTCTGGCCAGCAGTGCTGCTCGGTTACAGCTCTCAAAGCAAAGCTCTGAAGATGAATGAGCAGCCATGAATACGTGAATAACCACAACAGGCCACAGTGCTTTTGGGAAAACAAAACCTTTATTTACAACCTGCCGCTCGTTCCATTCTCTGAAACGTCAGAGGACGTATGAACAACATGAACTACGCTTTAGTCCGGATACTGTGCTGACGATGATGATGGTATGAAGTAATGAAGGCTTATTGGTACAGTGAGACAGAGAAGATGTGATGAGAGGACTTACATGTTAAACTATATACATTATCAAAACACTGACTCACTGATTCACATTTTACTTTTACTTTAAACTCATTTTGTGTCCAATTTGACAGAATTGTAACCGTCTTGAGTGTGAGCTTACCCGACACACACACACACTCGACCGTGTTATTCATGTGTTGCAACATGTTGCTGTGTCCGTTATTTGGTTTTATTTCCAGTAAAGATCCGCTGCCGCTCTCAGCAAACGAGTGAGGAGTACAGTTTATATCTAAAGAGTGGTCCACGTATCGTGTCCATTCCTCCGTTTCAGCAGCAGCCGCTTTCTGTCTGTGATTTTGTGTTTAACAGTGCAGAGCGCCGTTACAGGCGTCCTCTGAGCCGGGTGAATTCAGTCGTGTTTGGTTGAGGCCTCTCTCTCCTCCGGCGGGCGGGAGGCAGCTGGTGACAACACTAAGGAGACTCACAGAGAGCCTTATCAGAGGCTCACACTGGAACTCTGCTCAGACGCTATCAGCAGCTTCTGTGTGCCGATAGCTCAGAGAGGCTGCACTTACCAGACACTGGTGGGACTAATGGGAGGCTGAGGTGTGTGTGTGTGTGTGTGTGTGTGCATATTGTTCCATGTGATAGTGAGTTGTTGCTCAGGCTGCAGAGGGAATAATTAGTATTATCTGTGACTAGTTGTTATATGTGATACCAAGGAGCATTGACATCCTCAGGTTTCACACACAGACTGTCAGGAGTGACGTCGAGACACACTCAGTCAATCTCAGACATCTTCACCCGAAAGATTAATGTTGCATTTTATTTAAGTCATTTAACGTTTTTATTGTGTTATTTTCTAGCAGAGGTGACAGAAAACATCAAATGTAACAGCTGTAATTGACCGAATACACAAAGAAGTTTGTGACGTTTATTCGACTGTATGTTGTTAATACAACAGTGTTTTAATTAAAGATCGTTCCTCTGCGGCTTGCTTTGGTCAGACGGAGCTTTAAGTCTTCTTCACTCACACTGAAGGTCTGTGTGACGTATGAGACTCTAAAACAACACGTCTGGTTCAACAGGAGAGGAAGTCGTGAACACTGTTTCACTGCAAGCAGAAAATAATTATAATTAATATATAATTTAATAATTACAAATGACCACTTTAAATTGTGTTTCAGCTCTCGTACAGTTCCACTTGAATCAGTAATGGAGGATGAGTACATAATGGAAGGTTGGGCTCCTCTGAGTCCACTAAGTGGTCTGTGTGAGCGTCCTCGTGTGTCTGATCACAGTTCATAGAAACCGACATGCATGTACTGTTTCAGGGTTCACATTGAATTCAGTTCATTCATTAACAAATGTTTTGGGTAGAAGATCTCAATGAGCTAACTTCAAATCACATTCATGAGACAATTTGTCCAATTTCAGATTCGATTTGAGAGGAAATGGTAAAAACAATAGTAAAAATGTTCATTTAGGTCAAAGCGTGCTCCATTTAAAAGATAAGAACGGGACAGAGGAATGAGAATGGGATCAAAAGGATGCAGAGATAACTCGGATTGGACATTGTAGCTCCATCAAAACTCAAAATAACGTCTTCAAGGCATGAATACGTTATTGTTTGTACTTTAGACCGTCTGTGGTTTGTACACCTACATTTATACACATAGTTTCATCCCGTCTTTGCAGTTTTACGGGGTGCAAAGCAGTCATTAAGCTTAATCAGCTCCATTCTGTCAGCCACTGAACACTGGGATAAATGGCTAATGTTAGACTTAAACAGCCCTAATTGTCCCAATGAGATCATGGCTGCATAATTGTGTAGTCGCACTAATAACCCCACGTTCGTCCTCCCTGCAGCGTGCTGTACGAGTGGAAGGAGCGTCTGATGCAGGGCTGCCAGCTCATCCAGACCACGGCCTCCGGTCGGCCGGCCAACATCAGCGGCAACTCCTCCCAGCGCATCTACGTCACCTACCGCCGGGCGCCCGAGAGCCAGCCGCACTCCGCCCTGGCCGTCACCGACATCTGCATCATCATCCCGAGCAAAGGGGAGACGCCGCCGCACACCTTCTGCAAGGTGGAGAAGAACCTCAACAGCAGCATGGTGAGAGAGAGAGACGTCACCTGTTGTGGATCCAATTAGGGCCAGTTTGCCTCAGGAAGTCTTTGAATGCCTCGTGTGTTTAAAGGAGAAGTCTCCTGCAGTAAAGTTAGATTTTTCAATGTGTCTCATGTTAGCGCTGGGAGGATCGTGTTAATATTTCAGAGCAGCTGTGGGTGCGGTCATCACATCCAGCTGAGGGTTTTAAAGATTTACTGCTAATGTGAGTCTCCATAGAGCGTCTTCTCCTCACGGGGACTGAGAGTCTTCATCACATGTTTCCTCTCTCTTCATGCTCATGTTTGAGGTGTAGATGTGTAAGTCTCAACTGTTATTAGTAATAATAGTATTGTACTTTATTAATGATTACACTGACTGGCTTTACGGGGACATTTTAATTGTCTGGATTATAGAATGGAATTGATGTTTCTGTGGTAAATACATGAAACATGTCCAACACCAGCTGACAAGAACAATTCAAACTGAAAACAAGCTGCTGAAGACCGCTCTCCATTTCACTCTGGAGCAAATCAACGTTCTAGGCTCCTAAAAGAATCTATATCAGTTTAAGTGAACGCTAGAACACCTTCACCTCTTTACCTTTGTGAGGGGAGCTGAAGCTGTTATCTTTGATCTCTACAAACACACCAGACTCATTCATAAAGCACTGATTCTACCTCAGGACAGGAGCTGTTCTGTGATGTAAAGAAAGAGTTGTGTAAAGTATTCATGAAGAGTGACTTAACACCAAGCTGAAAATCACTTTCATCGGCTTCTTGTGGTTGGGAACAGCTGGTGTTCAATCATTATGGGCTAAAACATCCCAAACACTTGAAAGGTCACTTTGAATATCGGGCTGACTTGTTCATAATTTCACAGTTGTCGTGTTATGTATAGTTTAATCAAAATCTGGTTATAATTGGTCGCCAGTGGAGATGGTTCCTCGCTGACTCTTCCCGCTGTGCTCTTGTTTTCAGTGGGGCTCCTCGGTCTACTTGTGTTACAAGAAGTCTGTGGCCAAAACCAACACGATAGCCTACAAAGCAGGTAACCGCCCCTCACCCAATAACTACCTGCTGTATGTGTGACACCAGTTATCAGATCACCAGTGTGGCGTCTCTACTACTGATCACTCATTCTGCTTGTGTGAGGAAAACACTAAATAGTGAAGAGAGTGAGAAGCGCTCTGTTGAGGCTTGTTGAAGCATGAGATAAGCCTCTGCACGCCACTCTCCTCCTCCTTTCTAACGGGTTCAATGGTTGCCATATTTCTAACGGTAATATGAGGCTTATTCCACGCTGAAGCCGTTGGAGTGCTCGGTGCCAGAACCAGCTGGCAGAAGATGATTGTGCTGTTGTCGTTTGGCTCGGCCTCAGATGTTTGTCGTACGTGTGTTGAGATGAGCAGCAGACTGTGAATGGATGAGTCGGCTCTCACACACTGAGTTTATTCTGAACATCTGACTTTATTTACAGACTAACGCGACACTTTGATGCAGAACTGAACAGGCTTAGTTTGTTTCGTTGGTAGATTCATATAAATATTGTTAATGTGCACATTTAGCTGGAGAGGATGTACCAGACATTCCCCACATGGTACTTTACAGTATGAGAGAGAAGAACATATACTACATTACTTCTTAAACAACCGTTGTGTTGCCTCCTTCAGCGACAGATGACGACTTAACAGACATTTATTTAAAGTAAAGTCTTCGAGATTGCCGATCTAAAGTTGCATTAATCAATATATTTTCAGATGAACATGTTGTAAAATCAAATGAGAACAGTATGTTGCAAAGGGTTCTACCCAGAAACATTTGCCTCCTTCAAGGTTTCTTTGGGGAACCAAGGGTTCCTCTAAGAGCCCTTTGAATCCATAGAACCCTTTTTTGGAGGAAAGGGTTCTTTAAGACCCTGTCAGACCACACGCCCCTAGAAACCGTGACTGTGACCCACGACCCTCATCAGACCCACGGCTGCTGGACGTCACCTGTTAAACTGAGACCGTGGTTAGGATGGAGAAAGATCTTCTGGATCTCAAAGGGATCTCGATGGAACCACCCTGTGTGGGTTCTTGTTAGCACCCTCATGGACTGCTTTTTACGCCTTTATTACGCCTTCTGACTTGAGACTCGTCCTCAAAAGTATTGAGACTTTAGATCTGTGACTCGTGAACAATCATTCATCATTTCATCTTCTCTCTCTCTTCACTCAGACAGACAGCTGACACACGAATGCCAGAAAGTGACTAAAACAAAAATCCCTTGGTCATTGCTTCTGGTTTGTGTCCACTGACGGGGACTAATGACCCTAAAGGATGCATTCATTACTGAGCTCTGATTGCTTGTTACAAAGCCAGGCGTTTCTAGTGAGACACTGACTCAGTGAAGGACATTATCAGTATAATGATTATGAACTGAACTTGTTTTGTTTCATTTTAAGCTTTGTTATCAGCTCTCTAAATGGAGTTGTTTTCTGGTCTCCAGGTTTATTCAGCAGATATCCGGAGGAGGACTACGAGTCTTTCCCTCTGCCGGAGTCGGTGCCTCTCTTCTGCCTTCCCATGGGGGCCACCATCGAGTGTTGGCCAGCCACCACCAAATACTCCCTCCCGGTGTTCTCCACCTTCGTCCTCACCGGAGCCTCCGGAGAGAAGGTGCCAATGAATGAATGAATGGATGGATTAATGAATGGATGGATGAATGGATGGATGAATGAATGAATGGATGGATGGATGGATTAATGAATGGATGGATGAATGGATGGATGAATGAATGAATGGATGGATGGATGGATGGATGGATGGATTAATGAATGGATGGATGAATGGATGGATGAATGAATGAATGGATGGATGGATGGATGAATGAATGAATGAATGAATGAATGGATGGATGAATGAATGGATGGATGAATGGATGGATGAATGAATGAATGAATGAATGGATGGATGGATGGATGGATGAATGAATGAATGAATGAATGAATGGATGGATGGATGAATGGATGGATGGATTAATGAATGGATGGATGAATGGATGGATGGATGAATGGATGAATGGATTAATGAATGGATGGATGAATGAATGAATGAATGGATGGATGAATGGATGGATGAATGGATTAATGAATGGATGGATGAATGAATGAATGGATGAATGAATGAATGAATGGATGGATGGATGAATGGATGAATGGATGGGTGAATGGATGGATGAATGAATGAATGGATGGATGAATGGATGGGTGAATGGATGGATGGATGAATGGATGGATTCTGCTCTGCTTTATTTCTTCCTCTCTCATTCAGACGACTGACAAAACTTCTCAGTATCTACATGAGAGAGTTTCAGTGACGGTTACACCTCAACAGACTGTAACTGCTGAATGACCACAGAAAAACGCACTACAGTGGAGAAAACCACAATAGTCTGCATGCAGCATGTAAAGTGGGTCAGACAGGCATGTTGTCTTTGTCAGGTGAAAACCTTGAAACTCCACATCTAGTGTATAAAACACAGATAATGTAGTAAATGCATTAATCGTCTGCATCTGCATTAAGAAGTCTGGTTGTATAGAAGTCTATGAGAAAATGACTCTACTTCTCTCTTGATTTATTCCCTCAGTAAACATTGTAAACATGAGTTTATGGTCTCAATCTCTAGTTTCAAGTCTTCTTCAACACAGCATGATGTTCATTTAGTTCATGGTCCTCTTTATGGCCCTCTACGTCACTCCTCCTCACTCCAAATATGGTCACTTATTGTTCACTGGTTGCCAAAAGCCAAGATGGCGACGACCAAAACGAGATAAAACAGTTATTCAGGATACAGCGAGACACAATAAAGCACACGTTAAAAAACATTTCATCTAAGAGCTAAACATAACCCGAGACAAGCAGGACGACATGATCTCAACCATGTGACGATCAATGGTTCACCAGTAATGTTGAGGATCTATTCATCATCTCAAAGGGACCAACCCGTTCAACAGAAGATTCTAACATAGCGGAGGAAACTAAACTCCTCTTGATGTTGTTGTTGTCTCGTCCCTTAGTGTAAACAAACCAAATTCTCTCTCTGGTGCCAAACACTCCGAGGTCTGCCGAGTCAAGTTTGTGTGTGTACAGGTGTGTGTGTGTGTGTGTGTGTGTGTGTTTACAGCGCATGCAGAGCGATATTTGGTGTTTGCTGACTTGTGTTGTTTTCCTGGCCAAGGTCTGAGGGACACTCAGCAGGACTCTGGCAGTCTGCAGACTCCATGTTTGACTGAGTTCACCTGTTGACCCATGTGCACACACACACACACACACACACACACACACACACACACACACACACACACACTCTGTGTTTCTATGCTATAATATTGATATTCTGTTGTTGTTCCTTTACCAGAACACTCACCTCTGCATGCAAACCTTCTCACTTCTACTTATTCCAAGTTTAAGGTTTTTAAAACACACAGTTTTATATGACGAGTATATATATGATGCTGATAGTATCACATGCAGCTCGATGAGGTGCTATCCTGAATCTCAAAGTCTTCTTCTTTGTTCTTGTGTGCTGCAGGTTGTTTATGACTGAATGAACCCAAATGAACCCTGTATGAGTCCCTTGAATAAGTTCAGATTGGTTAAATGACTTCAAAGTTCATTTTGTTTGTATTACACACGTGAATGAGCAGCACCGACTGTCATTGGTATTCATAGAAATACAACAGAGCTGCAGGCGTCCTGTGTTCAGTCATCAGCAAACACAGATGAACCTCGGCCTCTTCTCTGAGGAGAACGTTGAAACCGACCCCCGCGGGCGTCCAGCAGATAAGCCCGTTAGCTTTGATGTGAGCATGAACTGTTTCCAGGAAGCAGAGAGGATTGTATTTGTCCTGATGTTGATGGCTCAGCTGACTGCTGTTTGTTTGGCCAGCGTTGGCTCTCGTGGTCTAGTTGTTCAATAAAAACAAGGTTCACCTTCAAACTTCTTTATTCATATTTCATCTGTTGGACTTCCTCCTGTGGAAATGATTGTTAAACATTGACATGTATGAGTTCAGGCTTTAGAATAAGCTTCATGTTGAGTTCAGTAATGCTGGTTAAGGTGAGTATTGTGTGCTAGAGAACGCATTGCGTCAATACGGCTCCTCATAGGTGTAGAAGTACACGACAACCACAGGAAAGTCAACACGGTCGCTTGGAAAATTACAATCAGGAAAAAAATAGGAAATCGTCAGTCTTTACAGAAAGAAGTTGCAATCGGTGCATCTTTAAGCCGTCTCCATCGGTGGATTCATCAGTTAGTCAACCAGCAGGTCACATGATTGTGATCATTTCGTTGACTGTTGAAAATGAAAAGATGTGCAGGTTCCAGCTGCTTTATTTGCTGCTTTTCTTTGTCATATTTGATTGTAAATGTAATATCTTTGGGTTTTTATAAATGATAATAACGTTCATCATCATCCTGACATAATGAGGATTGAACATTGATTAAAGGCTCATAAACAGCATAAACAGCTACACCTATGAAAGCATCAAATTACATAAAAACACCCAAATATGTCCATAAATAAGTAACGGCAGGTCTACATTATACAATGATCTGTGTAGTGATGAGCTGCAGCGTGGCTTTAGACTGTTGTGTGTTAGGACAGTTCATATGATACATGTGCAGATGATGAGATGCGACGTGTCCCCCGTTTCAGGTCTACGGTGCTGCCATTCAGTTCTACGAGCCCTTCCCAGTGGAGTGTCTGACTGACCAGCAGCGCTCCCAGCTGGGTCTCCTGAGCCCCGATCCACAGAAACCCTCCTCCTCCTCCTCCTCCTCCTCTTCCTCCTCCTCCTCCTCCTCCTCCTCCTCCAGCCCTACGGGGACAGCCAGCAGCAGCTCCACCACAATCCCTCGCTCGATCTACACCAACAAGTGCATCTGTCTGCTCTCCCACTGGCCCTTCTTCGACGTTTTCCGCAAGTTCCTCACATTCCTCTATCGCTACTCCATCTCCGGCCCTCACGCCCTGCCCATCGAGAAGTGAGCTCTCTCTTTCTTTATCTCTTCATTTCACCATTTGATGCTCTGTCGCTTCTTGCCGATTGTTCATTTTACACATGTCTATAAGGTACATGGAGGCGCTGCTTCCAGAAGTGTTTCTTTCTTTAAACAACATCCTCATTGTTACTGACCACAGAGACACAGGACTCTCCCATGAAGGTTCTGATCATCAAGGTTGATGAATAACTTTGTTTCAGAGAAATCGTGGGTCTAAATACTACAATACCCATGAGCCTCTATGGCGAAGAAGCCAGTCAGATGCGTCTTCGTTGAATCTGTGAACAAAACACGGCACAGTAGTTGTAATAGAGAATCAACACAGACTCCAAAAGGAAAGAGGTTGAAGCTTCTTATCATTTTCAGCCGTTAGCGACACACGTCACAGACGAGCCCTGTGATCGGATTGTCTTTGATCAAATGCACCATGAAAGGGGAACTTTGGTGTTTCTAACCTGGACCCTATGTTCCCATGTGTTTGCTTACATCTCTATTCTACTGATGTGGTAATCCTGTAAATGTCCCTGCTGTGTAATAAAGGGTTATCTTATCTTATTTTGAAATGAGTCCAGCAGACTGACAAACACAAACACACCACATAGAGTAATTACTAAAGGTTGAAAACATTACAACCAGGTGATCAGTAACAGTAGCAGCTTACTGCTGCTCATGAATCTCACCAGACTTTGAGGGGCGCAGTGACGGATTATTCGGTTATTTTTGTCCTCACATCCCACTTTCTCTTTCCTTTTTCTTTGCAGGCACATCTCTCACTTCATGCATAAAGTTCCCTTCCCTTCCTCTCAGAGGCCTCGCATCCTGGTGCAGGTGAGTTCAGCTCACAGTGACGGGATGTTCTCTGCTTGTTAGAAACGAGTATTTATCGTTCTGCAGACTCTAGTGTTGTTTTGTGAGGGCGTTCTGGTTTGCAGCAGTTTAGGCTCCTCCATTATGGATGAGTGTTTATATGATTCAGGCACGTTCTGCTCCTTTGGTTTTTTATCTCACTTTCCAGCTTTTCTGCAGCTTTCTCCTCACGACAGCCTGATGTTGAGCCAGCCGGTGTCGTCTCCTTTACCGCTCAGGTAAGAGCAGCTGCACACCGATATCTGAGTCCTTACTTTGTCCTGCAATGTAAAGGACATGATGCATTTAGTTACTGATTCACTGTGTGTGTACACTACCGTTCAAAGGTGCATCACCTCCTGTCCCAAAAGCTGCTAGATGTACTCTACATGTCTGATGTATAGAGTTCCTTCTCCATGTATCGGTGAGAGTTGACACTGACTTTCATTGTGTGTGTGTTTCGTAGTGGCGGTCGATTTTCCATGCTGCTGCAGAACCTCGGACCGGAGAACGCCGTCACCTTGCTGGTGTTTGCCGTCACCGAGCACAAGATCCTGGTCCACTCGTTACGACCCGCGGTTCTGACCAGCGTCACCGAAGCTCTGGTGTCGGTGAGTCACCGTCTCTAGCTGTCATTTACTGCCAGCACTAAGGTTTAGTCACTGCTGTGGTCACCGTCAGTGATGAAGCACAGAGTTAAAGTCACTGATGGAATAGACGTCGTTAGCTTCAACCGATCTCATTTACATCATAATATGTTTGTCCATCCATCCGATATCTCAGGAACGCCGGCAGGAAATCTCTTTAATTTTGGACTCAAGCATGAACTGATAAGATGTTGGGCGCTAAAAGGTCAAAGGCCAAAGGTCAATGTGACCTCACAAATCTCAAGAATTGATCTGCTATTATGACAATGTTTCACACAAATGTCTGACAGGTTAAAATGATGAAGTGATGACATTTTTGGGACAGACATGGATGTAAAATGAAAACTAGTTTGTTCATCGTAACTTCTGCTAACCAGACTGTGAACCTCTTTGAACCTGAAACATGTAACAAGGGAGCCGTATCTACCCCCCCCCTCCCCCCCTTCAGATGATCTTCCCATTCCACTGGCCGTGCCCGTATATTCCTCTGTGCCCCCTGGCGTTGGCGGGCGTGTTGAGCGCCCCCTGTCCGTTCATTGTGGGAGTGGACTCCCGCTACTTTGATCTTTATGACCCGCCCCCGGACGTGAGCTGCGTGGACCTGGACACCAACACCATCTTCCAGTGAGCACAATACACAAAAAACATTATTAATGTAATATGACTCTTTATCTACTCAGAATATTAAAAACAGGATTAACTACAGGTCACATAGCACCTCCAGCTAAGAGCTCCTTTCCCTCCTTTCTTTTGCTGTATCCTCTTTTTTTTCTGCCAGGTCATGAGTTCTAAGTTTAGAGACCAGGAGTCTGGGTGGAAATGATTATTTTTTTAGCATCAGGCTCGTTTTAATATGCGACAGACGGCGTTGGGGTGGTCCGAGCTCCCCCCCGGTCCGTCTGTGTCCGTGCCGGTCGTGGCCTCCCCACAGCTCATTGTGTGCTTCTGCTTTTCCAGCAATGAAGATAAGCGAGCCGTCACATGGAAGATCCTGCCAAAGAAAGCCTGTAAAAACCTGATGAATGTGCTGAGCAATCTCTACCAGCAGCTGGTCGACGGTGAGTTTCACGAGCTGATGGAACAGATGATTGTAAAAATGTGAAAGTACACTTTCAGAAAGACGTTGCCATTCAGTGCTTCTTTTTATTTTGTGTTCAGTTGAATAGAAAGTGGTACACATCACATCTTCTTAGACCACATTTCTTCCTTTTTTGACCTTCAGTGTAATTTGAAAATACAATGAAATCACAGAGTGTGATGTTCAGTGGTGGAAGAAGTACTCTGATCCTTTACTGCAGTAAAAGTACTAATACCACACTGTGAAAATACTCCACTACAGGTAAAAGTCCTGCATTCAAGACCTTAGTAAAGTTAAAATATGTGTAGCTGATGTTTCTGGATTAATATTCCTGCTGCATTAGTGCAGTGGCGGGCCGTGCATTGTATACCTGGGCCTTCACTGCTGTCCTGCAGCTGAAACACAGCTACGGTTATTATTAGTTTCGTGTAAAAATGAAGCTCAACACCTATAGATACACTAACTGTAGAGAATACGCAGAGAGTGCGTCTCCTCTCTGCTCTGACTGCAGCGTCTCCTCTTCTGTGAGAGTAACTGTGAGTGCTTTGGGGCGGAGGAGGGGCTCACGGCAGCACCCGCTGCTCGTTACCACAGTAACTGTAGAACGTACGTGTTTTAACGTCATCGAGTCAAAACACCAGACAAGTCTCCAACAACACCAGAACAAGTCTCCAACAACACCAGAACAAGTCTCCAACAACACCAGAACAAGTCTCCAACAACACCAGAACAAGTCTCCAACAACACCAGAACAAGTCGCTAGATGTGTCGCTAGTAGCTTTTGACAATAAAAGTCTCCATGAGGGTTTGGAAAGTCACCAGATTTAGCGAGAAAGTCCCCAAGTTGCCAACACTGGCACCGGCTAAATATGTCCCCAGAGCAACATTGGACGTAACAATGGTTCCTATCACATATAAAACCAAACAAAAATCCATCTTCATAAAAACAAGTTGTACAAATAATAATATATAAACAAGCATATTAAAGCTACTGCAGATGTAAAAACAAACGTATTTAACTTACCAGAGCTGCTGTTCACTATTTAAAGACAAAGTCCATCCTCCTTTCTTTGTTAATAAAGAGTTTAATCTCACGGTTGTTCAGTACATTGGTGCGTTTTAGTTATAGTAGTATAAAGTTGCATAAAATAGTACCTCAAACTTGTACTTAAGTACATTACTTGAGTAAATGTACGTACTTAGTTACATTCCACCACTGGTCAAGCTTTTTGCATTCTCTTGTCTTTACAATTTGTTCTCTATTCAGTCTGTACTCTCTCTCGTTCCATTAATTGAGAGCCACCAATAATCCCATCATTTCCTAATTACCCGTCTCCCTGTCGTAGAGCTAACTGTATTACTTTCTACTTTCTCACTCACACTCGCTCACTGAGAGACCACGAAACATGCGGCTTATTGAGTTGCAGAAACTGAATACAAATACATTTTCTGATACAGTGAAGTTGAAAATCTATCCAGTTTCTGCCTGAAGTGATGAATATTGATACGCCTGCTAGAGTTTTAGTGGAGAGACATTCAAGCCTCATGGACGTCATACAGCTCCGATATCAACTTTATTTTTCCTAATGTAAGACTAATCGTGCTTTTCAATATAAATACCTGAGGAACTCGTCTCACCTCTCAATACATATCCTTTGATCATAACAAATATTTACACAGGGAGATTTTTGATTAGTTATCATCAGTAATGTGGATATAATGTGGGTAAAGACAAATTAAAGAACAGCTAGAACAGTCTGGTAAATCCAGAAAATGACATCACGTCACTGTAATGCAGCCTTTAAAACCAGGAAGATATTACGCAATATTACGTTATCCAAAATCTACGATGATATCTAGTCTCATATCAGGATATCGATGTATAATAATATCGATATACTGCCGGCACTAAGCAGAAGTAATGACTCATCTTTTATGCTGACATCGAGAGATTTGAACGCAGAATGTGCTGACAGCGGCTGATTTTCCGTCTCCAGGTCAGCAGCGTTCTGACGGGCAGCTGGAGCTCAGCATGAGTTATTCGTCGGAGCTGAGCTGTGGGAAGAGCCTCCACACGATGGAGCTGGAGATCCAGGAGGCCTTCCTGCGCTTCATGGCGGCCATTTTGAAAGGCTACCGCTCATTCCTACGACCCATCACCCAGGCGCCCTCGGAGAAGGCCACCGACGCCAGCTCGCTCTTTGACCTGCAAGGTATCTGGAACTTGTAGCTATTCATCCAAGTTTAGTGCAGAGGAGACGGTGAAGATGAACCCAGCTGTCCTTTTCCTCCTGCTGACTCACTACAGTATCATGATCTCTGATATCCGAATAACGATTCCCACCAAAGTGTTCACTGATCACAGGAGCTTTAAACTTCGCCGTTTTAATACCAGTAATCTGAAAGATGGGTTCTGTCATGACCAGCTAATCCACCACAAACTCTTAAAGAGACAGTAGTGATGTTTAGTTGTGTGTTTGTATGAGGTTCTTCTCCAGAGTCAGAGTTCTACTACAGTAGATGAGTTTATAGAAACAAACAGGAGTATATATACCTCTTTACTTTGATGTCAGACAGACCTTACTAAGGGGAACCGAAGCTTTTATCTTTGATCTCTTCAAATACACCAGACTCCATTCACTAAAACAGTGATTTAACCTCTCGGAACACAGGAGTTGCTGGTTTACTGCTGCCTCCATCAGTTAGTTAGTTTGTGGCTTCGGTCTGAACTAACCCTTTAAAACAACAAAGTCACACACTAACTAACTAACTAACTAACCAATCCAGGAAGCAGAAGATCAGCAACTCCTGTGTTTTTTAGGTCAAATTACAGTTTTTTGTTCAAAGGAGTCTGGTGTCTTTGAAGAGAGCAAAGATAACAGCTTTAGTTCCCCGTCATAAAGGTCTGTCTGAAGATTTAGAAGGTTATGAGACAGTAGTGGCCTCAAGGTGAGAGAAGCAAGGGTGCTTGCTCAACAAATGATAGCATGTTAAATGTATTCAATTAAAGCAGTAATTATTTGACTCAAACATAGCTTAATTAACCATGTCATAGGATGTGCTACTTCAGTACACAACAAACAAATATTACTGGGACAGCTACAGATGAACACTTAATATCCATGAATTCACATAATAGATGCTACCACTGTAACAATTAATAGGGGTGGGAATCACCAGAGGTCCCACGATATGATATCATCACGATACTTAAGTTACGATACGATGCTATCAATATACTTATGTCACGATATGATATCACGATACTTAAGTTACGATACGATGCTATCGATATACTTATGTCACGATATGATATCATCGCGATACATACGTTACGATACGATGCTATCGATATACTTATGTCACGATATACTTATGTCACGATATGATATCGCGATACTTAAGTTACGATACGATGCTATCGATATACTTATGTCACGATATGATATCACGATATGATGCTATCGATATACTTATGTCACGATATGATATTATCACGATACTTTAGTCGCAATACAATGTTATTACGATATAGTATTGCGATATATTACCTTTTTTCAAATTATGCAATTTGTCAACATCTTTTTTTTTATCTTAAGTTCAATTTAAATTTATTTCTGATAGGCCAATGAACTAAAACATTCATTATCATCAGTCATTTACATTTTTTACAAATGTTTTGTATTTTTATTGATACAAAAATCTTGACATTAGTCATTTTAATTATGTATTAAGCACACATGCAATCTTTCGACCCGGTCTTGTTTGTCATTATTCAGGATCCAGCCAAGTTACAGTTACAGTCCACGATTAGCACTAATGAGTCTCTGAATATGTAAACTAAATACTGCGTCATCTCTACAGCTGGCCAGCCTCAAAAACAGATGGCGTTGTTTAATACATGAGCATTCATAAGTGTCCATCTCCACCTCTGAGTAAACACACACACGCACACAAGGCTGAGGCTTGAGAAGATGCTGTGGTCGGAGGTTCAAGGCTGTTTGCAGACTGAAGGTTAGTCAGTTAGCGGCAGAGACCGGAGAGTGGCCTCTGGAGCGGGTTTAAAGCTGGTCGACAGCACAGCTGAAATGAGTTAGGCTTGAAGTCACGGAGGAGAGCTGTAGCCAAGGTCGAGTCCAGCGTGAGTTATAGGACACAGCACACAGGAATGACGGCAGTACGTTACATAAAGACCTGAAACATGTAACAGCTCGTACATCACGTGGATGAACTCCTGACCGTTTTAAGACTTCATATCCACAACAACAAAACATTACAGAATGTGTTAAAGTGCCAGTGTAGACCATGTTTTATGTTTCCCTGCTGCCCCTTTAAAAACCAGTTCCCTCATCAGATGATTAAAGTGCTTTCAGTCCAACATCTGTGACTTTAACAGTATCGCATGCAGATTGAGTCTCATTTCATTTTTGCTATACAAACTGTGGAAATAATAATGGTTGCTTGAGGTGTGTGTGTGTGTCGATCTTACTTCCTTCTCGTGTTTAGTTGTTACGGTCACAACAAACAAAATACTTGAGGACCTGTTGTGATCTTTGATGATCTATGACCACTGTCTGTTAGGAGCTGTTACAACAAAGTTTTGTGCAATGAGATCACACTAGCTGCGACGCCAAATCAGAACAGGGGCGTAAAGCTTGGGGTCCAATGGCTCCTTCCCTGCTTCCTTCCCCCCTCTACTTCTGGCACCCTTGCTCGGTCCACACCCATCTTCTAAAGCGAGCTGTACCCAGCATGCCGTTCAGCGTGTAACAGTTAATATTGTAATATTGATATAGTTAATATTGTAGCAAACGACGAAGAATGAGCCGTCAGTTGTTTCATCAGTTTTGCTGTTTCAATAAAAAACATGCATCGGGTCTTTTTGGTTTAAATTTGGAGGTTTAATGTTTTTTTTTTTCTTCATATTATCAGTTGTTTGGTCTACAAATCTCACATAATGAGTTCATAATTGAGTCTATTCAACCTACAGGGAAATGAAACAAAGAAAAGCAAGAAACTCTTTGTGTTTCAAACGTTTTTGTAGTAAACTGCATTTAATTCAGTAATCAACTCATGATTAAATCACTCGTAGTGTCCAGATAGTGTTTTTAAACTCTACTGGGATGTAGTTGAACTGTAGTTTAATACAAAAAAAAGGACTGTAAAGTGAATCTACTGAGAGGAGTTTTGGTAAAAATCAACTGATGGTCCAGGCTGCGAGCCTGCAGCGTCAGGATTTAAATATTTATCAGCTCTAGGAAGTGTTTTTCTGCAGCAGCGACGAGTGTTTGGCTTCCAGCGCGCTGCTGTGAGCCAGTGGTCGTCCATCCTGCTGTCAGTCTCTCAACAGCAGACTTATTGGTCAGTTAAGCTGCTTTCAGCATCTATTACGGAAGCTATTTACCACCTTGTTGTACATCCCAAATTGGCCATTAGACTAATAACAATGTGTTGGCTTGCATTATCCAAACCAAGACAAATGGACGTTATATATATATATATATATATATATATATATATATATATATATATATATAAAGACCCTTTATAGGATAATGGATTGCTCTTGTGAGTACCTTTCTCTTTTTAGTGGATGAAGTGAGCTGAGAGCTATGTTGATAAACCTGCTGCTGTTTGTTAAATTATCTACAAATCATTCCTCACATTAATTCATTTAAAAAAAGACTTCCATTTGTAAAAGCTAACCTGAACATTTACGTCTTTAGGGTTCTTGAAGAGCCGCGACCGCTCACACCAGAAGTTCTACTCGCTGATGACCAAAACCCAGATGTTCATCCGCTTTATTGAGGAGTGCTCCTTCGTCAGCGACAAAGACGCCAGTCTGGCCTTCTTCGACGACTGTGTAGACAAAGTAAGCGTCATATTTAGTCTTTTAAACATGCAGCGTATTAATGTGTTCATGTTGATGCAGTGGAAATAAGCTTCTCGCAACAAAGTACCAAAAAAAAGCTTTTTTTCTATCCTGTTTGAATTGTGGTACAAATTAACACAAATGTTTGTCAGTTTAAAAGATCATTTTGCACGTCAAGAAAGTCTGTTTGTCTAACGACGATTTAGTTTTGTGTGAAACCAACACCAACCATAGACTGTATATAAGAAGTGGACGTAGTCACGTGACGTCACCCATTGGTTTGTGGTGCCTCGATTTGGCCGTCGCCATCTTGGTTTTTTGCAACCAGTGAACAAAAGTGACCATATTTGGACTGAGGAGGAGTGACGACCTGTCAATCACCGTGTAGCCCCGCCCTAAAGCATCCCCTGCTTTATGGTCTGTTTGACTCTAAATGGACCATAATGTACTAAATGAACATCATGCTGTATTGAAGAAGACTTGAAACTAGAGATTGAGACCATAAACTCATGTTTACAATGTTTACTGAGGTAATAAATCAAGAGAGAAGTAGAGTCATTTTCTCATAGACTTCTATACAACCAGAGGAGTCGCCCCCTGGTGGACACTAGAGAGAATGCAGCTTTAAGACACTTCAGCGTCGGCTTCACTCGTCAGAACCGGAGTTTGCCGTCGTTTTAACACGAGGTCACTATAGCTCTAAACACACATGACATTATAGTACGTCACCAGCACCAATGTGTCCGTTACCTTGGCTTACTAGCTGGCTAGCTAATTTAGCTACGTTCCAAATATAACGTTATCTTACCTGATGTGTTTTTATCCAGAGACTTTTTATCAGTCTGAAAGAGAAAGAGCGATTGAGACCGTTTTGTTGGTGTGAGAACCTCCTGGTACAAAACACACTTGACTTTTGGGGGTGTAGTCTTTCTCGGTACGTAGTTTTACGGTCTTATACTTCAACAGTTTTACGTCAAACTGCGACTCTCCTGACATGCAAAAATGATCTTTTAAATTAACAAACACGTGTGTAATTCATGGCACAACTCAAACCAGAAGGGGCGGGGCTTAGCCTCTATTGTAGTTTCAATTGATTCAACTCTTCTGTGTTTACTTCACTTGTGTTTAGCCAAACTTTTCCTTCACGTTTCCTTTTCTCTTTCCCCTTTTTGCTTCTGTTTGCGAGCAGCTTTACAATTCAGAGCGGAGTGCAGACAAAGGAAGCAAGGTATGTCTGTTGTTATGCATGAGTTGGGTTATGGGTTGTGCATGATGCATAATCCCAGCAAAGTACTTGAGATCAAAGTAGCATGCCTTTAGACAACCCTGCACCGTTGCAGCTTTAGTTTGAGCTTCCATGTGCATGTAATTTAAATGAGTTCCTTGTGATCCAAACTCTCTTCATAGAATATTTCACATCTTTCAAGATTATTTGAATATTCACAGAATTTGCTGCGACAGCATTTTGCCTTGAGACTGCCAACGAAACAGTTTCTTCGAAAAATTCATGTGCACAGTTTTCTGCTAAAAATGTATGCCCTAAATGTTTCATGACTTGAGAGAGTAAGGCTTTTAACGCTTCAGGGGTTTGTGAAGCGCTAACGGAGCTTGAAGTTGTGTTTTTTTTCACATCCCCTGGGCTCATATCCTTCAGTGTGACGATATGTGTGTGTGTGTGTGTGTGTGTGTGTGTGTGTGTGTGTGTGTGTGTGTGTGTGTGTGTGTGTGTGTGTGTGTGTGTGTGTGTGTGTGTGTGTGTGTGTGTGTGCGCGCGCTGAAGGTTAATTTAGTGTGTTTGCAGTCTTAATGTCCTCGCAGTCACTCGGTTCCCCGTTCACGTCTGTGGGTCATCGGTTCTTGCAGGTGACATTTGTAACAGACTCTGAAATAGACTTGGCCGTCCTTGGATTCCTTGTGTGTGTGTGTGTGTGTGTGTGTGTGTGTGTGTGTGTGTGTGTGTGTGTGTGTGTGTGTTCTGGCTGTAATTGAGACGTAGTGGAAGTGAATTGAGAGGCCAGCATCCACAGCCTCCCCTCCCTGTGTTCCCAGACCTGCTGGCGGGGCCCTGGTCTCCTCGGCCCTTCCTGTGTGTCAGCTCCACGGGCGATTAAATCCCCCCCGACTGTCTTTCTGCACTGTGGCTGGATTACATTATCTACTCCCACACTGCATCAGTCAGCACACACACACACACACAGCAGTCACATACAGAAAGATAAGGTTAAAACGTATTGATCCCTGAGGGAAAGTAGCTCATTGCAGCAACAAAACCAGGCAGAAACCACCGGTTCTGAAAAGTGAAGCTGACGCTGAAGTGTCTTAAAGCTGCATTCTCTCTAGTGTCCACCAGGGGGCGACTCCTCTGGTTCTATAGAAGTCTATGAGAAAATGACTCTACTTCTCTCTTGATTTATTACCTCAGTAAACATTGTAAACATGAGTTTATGGTCTCAATCTCTAGTTTCAAGTCTTCTTCAATACAGCATGATGTTCATTTAGTACATTATGGTCCATTTAGAGTCAGCAGCAGCAGGCTAACTTAGCTTAGCATGAAGACTGGTTAACGGTAAACAGCTGACCTTGTTTTATGCAAAAGTAACAAAATCTGTAAATGCTCTGGTCTTAAGTTCTGTTTCTGTTTCTTGGCTGAGAACAATGACTCTGTGGAGCTTTAGAGGGGTTTGTTATTTAGTAAATCTGTTCCCTAAATCCTTCGGTCAGTAGATGGTTTGGGCTGAAAATATCATGTAGGAGTGTGGATAACTTAAAAAGGTATAGATTTCTGTCTTAACTACCTTCAGAAGTTAATCTGCAGTCAGTATCAGCCTCCCTGATCCCGGTGAACTCCATGTTCTCGTCCCACCTGTCTGAGTTTCTGAACTGAGAGCAGAGCAGCTTGTTTCTTCATCATCTTCATCGCTGTCTTCAGTCTCTGTGGAGCGCTGTAGCTCGTCCTTGTTTATTCACAGGTATGAATTACATTGTCTTTGTCTACGAGGATAAAACAGTTTATAATATTTTACATTAATAAAATGAATACAATTATATATATATAAGAATATAAATTGTTTTATATATATATATACATCATATTTCCATTGTGGTCCTAAAGATAGCAAAGAGGTATTATACTACCAACAAACCATCACTAAATACTTTCATCATCATCAATCGTCACTTCAGAATAAAACAACTCAGTTTAGCATTTCAGATTAAACTCCACACAATGATCAATAATCTCACCTTTCATCTTCAGTCGTTCTTAAGATGTCTCTCAGGATTAAACCAACATTTTTTATTAGCAATGATTCATCAACATTGGTGTCATTTTAGTTAAATGTAGTTTCACACATGCATCTATTTCCCTTTCCTGCTGGTTCTTTGACAATAACGGTTAACTGTTGTCCCTCTGATGTGTTCAGCGACACACCACTGAACCTTACATTAGATTTAAGATAAATAAAGAAACGACACATCGTACATCTCCCACACTTAACTGCTTCATTATTTATTTATTATTATTATTTATATATTATCAGACTCAAAATCATTATTTTTTCCAGCAGGTGCTTTACTTCCCTCCCGCCATGAATAAAATCCCGACTTGACGCTCTAAAGCTCGTCATTAAGCTCTTCTCAGTTTATGATGCTTCTCTCCGTGACCCTTCGATTTTTCTTTAATATCCACCATAAAAGCTCAAACCTCCCTCTTTTAAGATCCAGTCTGTGAAACTGGAAGTGTTATCTGTCAGCTCGGCCAACACGGCTGCAGTAAAATATGTGCAGTGACTCCACATGTCGGTGACGATGGGAGTCGTCCGTTACGCTCACTGCATTTCAATTTGTTTGTTTTTCTTTTAATACAAACCGGAGCTCTTTTCCTCACCACTGGATGAGGGGTAGAAACTCAGCTTTACACTCATTAAATGTATGAAACACACAGGACTGACTGAACCTGTGCAGTAGATCCTACTACTGTAGAATGTATGTGTAGGTATCAAGGTGTAGTCACAGGACTCAGACCACTTAAAGGTACTAAAGATTCAGAGCGTTCATGAAACCATACGTAAAGATATAGTGACTGACAAGTCCCGAATCAAGACTAACAAGTCCCATGTCAAGGACAATTCCCGAATCAAGACTAACAAGTCCAGAATCAAGACTAACAAGTCCCGGGTCAAGACTAACAAGTCCCGAGTCAAGGACAATTCCCGAATCAAGACTAACAAGTCCCAAGTCAAGGACAATTCCCGAATCAAGACTAACAAGTCCAGAATCAAGACTAACAAGTCCCGGGTCAAGACTAACAAGTCCCGAGTCAAGGACAATTCCCGAATCAAGACTAACAAGTCCCAAGTCAAGGACAATTCCCTCAAGTCTGACAAGTCAAAAATCAAGTCAAGACGTAGAAGTCTTGAGTCAAGACCCAAGTCAAGACTTACAAAGTCCCTGGTCAAGTCCCAAGTCAAGAGTGACAAGTCAAAAATCAAGTCAAGATGTAGAAGTCTCGAGTCAAGACCCAAGTCAAGACTTACAAAGTCCCTGGATAAAGTCCCAAGTCAAGAGTGACAAGTCAAAAATCAAGTCAAGACGTAGAAGTCTCGAGTCAAGACCCAAGTCAAGACTTACAAAGTCCCTGGATAAAGTCCCAAGTCAAGAGTGACAAGTCAAAAATCAAGTCAAGATGTAGAAGTCTCGAGTCAAGACTTACAAAGTCCCTAATCAAGTCCCGAGTCAAGTCTGACAAGTCAAAAATCAAGTCAAGACATAGAAGTCTTGAGTCAAGTCCCAAGTCAAGACTTACAAAGTCCCTGGTCAAGTCCCAAGTCAAGAGTGACAAGTCAAAAATCAAGTCAAGACGTAGAAGTCTCCAGTCAAGACCCAAGTCAAGACTTACAAAGTCCCTGGTCAAGTCCCAAGTCTAGAGTGACGAGTCAAAAATCAAGTCAAGATGTAGAAGTCTCGAGTCAAGACTTACAAAGTCCCTAATCAAGTCCCGAGTCAAGTCTGACAAGTCAAAAATCAAGTCAAGACATAGAAGTCTTGAGTCAAGTCCCAAGTCAAGACTTACAAAGTCCCTGGTCAAGTCCCAAGTCAAGAGTGACAAGTCAAAAATCAAGTCAAGACGTAGAAGTCTCCAGTCAAGACCCAAGTCAAGACTTACAAAGTCCCTGGTCAAGTCCCAAGTCTAGAGTGACGAGTCAAAAATCAAGTCAAGATGTAGAAGTCTCGAGTCAAGACCCAAGTCAAGACTTACAAAGTCCCTGGTCAAGTCCCAAGTCAAGAGTGACAAGTCTCGAGTTAAGACTGACACGTCCTGAGTCAAGTCCCACAGAGAATTATAGTATGTATATGGCCATCCCTATGTCTATGTATAGTGTATAAGTATAGTGAGTAGTACCTGCTTTGATTTATATTACACAGTGATGGAATATATGGACGTGTTATTACACAAGCTGCATAGTAATCTATAATATATATATAAATGGTATAATTTGACTTGGCATTAAACAGAATATTGCACTGTAGGAGATAAATGGAGGAAGACGGGGGTTAGTTTCTTCTGTGTGTGTGTGTGTGTGTGTGTGTGTGTGTGTGTGTGTGTGTGTGTGTGTGTGTGTGTGTGTGTGTGTGTGTGTGTGTGTGTGTGTGTGTGTGGTGATAGAGGTGGGCTGCAGAGAGGTAAAGTGAGTTTATCAAATGAGAGAAAAGAAGAAAGAAGGGAAACGTGCTCACTCTGTACATCTAGGTCAGCTGCTGTCGTCCTCCCTCAGCTCTCCCAGACAACCTTTCTCTATCAGTCCTGCTGTCAGGGCGACGGCTGCAAAGCTCTTTTAAAATGATGCTCCGGTTGTGTGAACCCACTGAAGTATTTATTACAGGGCATAATGTCAGGATCTGTGTTGACGTTACGTCCCTGTTTTCCCCATGAGCTGTGACGGATGGAGGGTGACGGTACCACCACCCAAACCTTTCTGTGTGTGTTTGTGTGTTCTGCAGGTGGACGGCGACCGACCGGAGGAGACCAGGCTGATAGAGAATGATGAGTCTCAGCGCAGCGAGCACACAGTCTTCATCACACCTCCAGAGCTGCCTCCTCTCCCCGAGGGGGAGGAACATCCTCTCTGCTACAGGTGATTACTCAAACCCCAACATGAAAGTAACATTCTTCACTGGTGGAAAGTAGCTGCATTTACTCTGAGGTACTTGTACTTAATGAGTATTTCTGAATGTGTACTATTTGTATTCTGCCGTCCTGTTTCACACTGAATGATTTATCCCAAGAGATAATGACCAACATCTTTCCAGAATGTATTACCAGCAAACTGTTTTTTATGAACAGTATAACCTTGGAAGGAATCCTTTCATGTTAGATGTAGCCAGCTTGTTTTCACACATCAATAATGTGTGTGTGTGTGTGTGTTGTTCATCAGGTACGATGGTTTCCCCGTGTTGACTCTGGACCTGTTTGACCCCATGGAGGGCCTGAGGACCCCGTGCTCCCGCCTCGCTGCCAGGCACAGCTGTCCCACCAGCCCTGCCCCCATGTTCAGACGCACCAAGCAGGTCAGCGAAGCAGTAACTCGCTGTTCTTCAGGTTCTGAGCTGAAGCTCTTCAACTGAGTTAATGACAGCACCAGGTTATTTTTCTAAATTAACAAACTTGCAACCCCCCAAAAAAGTATAATCCACAAAATTCAGATGATTTATTGAGAAAGATTACTCTCAAAATATATAAGAGCCAAGAAAATGAATCAGTTTTACATAACTGGACTGCCTTAAGCAATCCGTTTATTAGGGAAACGGAAGTTTTGTTTGTTTTGTATTAGTGGTAATAAAATGGATTTCATTTACTGGGTCAAGGGACGAACTTCTAATCTAAACGTTTAGAATTCAGCCTGAGATTTAAAGAAACAGTGTGTAGCATTCAGGAAGGGAATATGAGGACACAAGGGGGAAGTTTCACTTGGTTGCAATTTGCAGCCTCACTAAATGTATGAAACTACAACGAGAAGACTTCTTGGTCTGAACCAGGAAACTATTTCTCCTTTCTACCATGACTAAAGCAACGCAGCACAGACCTGATCCACTCCTTCTGTGTTTACCTTTCACAATAAAAGCCAGAGAGACGTATATTTGCAGCCGACTAATTAGCATTTTCATGTCGTTAATTGGTGACGTAGCCGGAGTGTAACGGGTCTTGAGAGATAGGGGGAGGAGCTCAGACATGAGGACTGAACTCTGAGTAGAGCTGCGTAAAAAATGTCCAGCTGAGGTTCAACATCTGGTCTGATCAGGATCCTCCTGGACGCCTCCCTTTAGAGGTTTTCTGGGGACGTCCAACTGGTAAGAAGCCCCGAGGTAGAACCACAACACGCTGCAGAGATTATAGATTATATATCTGGTCTGGCCTGGGAACGCCTCGGGTCTCCCAGGAAGAGCTGGAAAATATTCAGGGGAGAGGGACGTCTGGAACACACATCTACGAGGCTGACTTTTTGTTTTCTTCTTCCTCACCCTCCTCCTCATCCACAGGAGATCAAGTCAGCGCAGAAGATCGCCAAGAAGTACTCGTCCGTCCCCCAGCTGTGGTCCAAGTGCCTCCTCCGTCACTGCTACGGCCTGTGGTTCATCTGTCTGCCGGCGTACGTGAAGGTGTGCCACTCAAAGGTGCGGGCGCTCCGAACGGCGTACGACGTCCTCAGGAAGATGCAGGCGAAGAAGCTGCAGCCGCCTGACGAGGTACATTAGCCTTTTACCATAGACTTCATGACAATGTTGGCATTTTATGGCTAATCGGGATTAAAAAAACAACCTCATGTTGATCGTGGTGTATTCACATTATAGGGATTATCGTACATGTCACGAGTGATTTTAGAAAAGCGACCCAGGTTGTTGTCTTTCTACCTCAACATTCACACGTGCACGTGTTCTGTGCAGGTGTGCTACCGGGTGCTGATGCAGCTGTGTGGACAGTATGGCCAACCTGTGCTGGCAGTCAGGGTCCTCTTTGAGATGAAGAAGGCCGGAGTGCACCCCAATGCCATCACTTACGGCTACTACAACAAGGTACGGTATCGCTCTGTTGATCCTGATGTATGGGGGGGGGGGGGCGGTGGATTAAGGCTGCAGCTCATAAGTTCCTGCCCGCTGCAGTCTGTCACACAAGTGCTGATAACAAGTGCTGCTGTTCTCAGAATATTCTGCTGGTTCTGCTGAAAGTTTGACTAATGAGTGAACAAATGTCAAACAAATGGTAAACGGCCTTGCAGTTATAAAACCCCTTTCTAGTCTTCCGACCACTCAAAGCGCTGCACACCACATGTCAACATTCACCCATTCACACCCATCCACACACCTCATTAAGCTGCACAATATATTATATATTATTATAATATATTATATATTATATATTATAATGATATAATATAATAATATATTATTATAATATAATAATATATAATATATTATATATTATAATATATTATTATAATATAATAATATATAATATATTATATATTATAATAATATATAATATATTATTATAATATAATATATAATATATTATAATGATATAATATAATAATATATTATTATAATATAATAATATATTATTATATTATGGAGCAGACTGATTGCAGTTGAGTGTTTATTCGTGATTCACAATAGCCACATAAAGACATGCCTCCACATTATGACACCACTGTGCTCAGTTGCTCCTCTCTGGTTGGTGCTTCATCACAGCAACGTCTCTGCAGACACTATGCCGCCCCCCCCCCCCTCCCCCCCACAAGGTTGTACGCTGTGTGATCTTCCTCGGGTGAATCGTGGCTCTGTTATCTCTGCAGTCTGTCCCTGATCTGGCAACCCAGGGAGTAAAACAATGAGTGGGCTGATGTGGGAGACGAGGCCGCAGAACAAAACGGTTCCCCGTTGTGTTTTGACGCCTCAGAGGATCTTATTTCGTCTTACAGACGGCTGGGAGGCACAAGGTGGCTCATTCCTCCACTCACACCTACAGCTGCTGCTACAGCTGCAGAGGATTCTGCTCCTTCAGGTCTTTGAAGTGAGGAGGAGGAGAGGTTTTCTGTCTGTGCATAAGCACTTATCTATTCTTTATGTCAGAGGTGTTAGCTTTAAAATAGAAGTGAAATAAGTGAGGAAGAAACGGCTAAATCAGAAGTAAACAGAACTAAAGTCCTCCTGAAACCGAGCAGAAGATCAAAACGACCGCGATGCTCCAACGTAGTGTTAAATGTACCTGTTCCCTGTTCATAGATTTAAAGTGCTGCTTCTGTGATGCTTTGTGGAGAAACTCATTTTAAATCAACTAATCGTACGAGCGTTAGTCGAATAAGAAATTCTACTCGAGGACAGCCGTAAAAACAACATATAATGTGAGCTTCAGAGCTAGAAATGTCCTGTCTCTAGTCTTGATGCTAAGCTAAGCTAACCACCTAGTCCTGGCTGTAGCTTCATATTTATTTAACAGATATGACAGCGGTATCAACCTTCTAATCTAAGACAGTGAATCGGTGCATTGTCCTAATGACTAAAATAAGGATCCTCTGCAGCTCCACTCTCTCAAACACCGTGCATCACTGGTAGCAGGAGGTCTCCTCACAATGGTGTTTGTGTTCAGTGGACTCCTGAAGTGTATTCTAGGAGCAGACAGAGACTGTGGAATGTGACTTGGCCACCAACAGCTGCAGAGCCTCTGCTCTTCCTTTTGTGATGCTGAGAAAATGCACCGCTGCAGTTAAACGCCTTTCATGAAAAATTCATTCAAAGATGATTTTTTTATATGGAGCGGGGAATGTGTCGGTTTACGTTCACTCACTTCATGTTGAGTAGAAAGTGAACGGATGATGTAAGAGCTGCTCACAATATTCTCACAGCGCTGAGATTTATTTATAACCCTTATACACCAACATCTGTGCATATACGCAGCTGTTTTAACACAGGAAACCTGTTCATAATAGAGGGTAGACTTCTGTACTTTGGCCTGTAGATAACAGACTTTACCTTTCTGTAGTTGTGTAGTTGTGTGTTGTTTCTTGTGGTTACGTCTTTCTTTTTGCTTCTGTTGTGTTTGAATGAATTGTGTTTTGATGATCATCTGTCACTGGAGTCTGGTAGCTTTGAGGAGAGCAAACATCTTCTCACAAGACGAAGACTGTCTTTAGTTTCTGTTATGTTTTAGTGCGTTATATATATATTGATGGTCAGCGAGTGTGCTGTTTTATGACTGGGGTCTGGTTGTTTTGCGGAGAGAATAATAATTGTGTTTTGTATGTTTTAAAATTCTCCTCCTCCTCCTCCTCCTCCTGGTGTCCAGGCGGTGTTGGAGAGCACGTGGCCCTCCAGCACCAGAGGAGGGTACTTCCTGTGGATGAAGCTGAGGAACGTCGTTCTGGGCGTAGCGCAGTTCAAACAGGCGCTGCGACGACACGCTCCGCTCACCCAGAGTCCTCTGTCAGGTAACGGAGAACGCTCGGCACGTCTGAGGACCGGCAGCCATCCCGCAAATTAACAACTTCAAATGTGGTTTCTTTTTGGTAGCTGGGAAAGGTTTCTGTGACACGTTCAGGTGTATTAAAGCTGGTATACGTAGACAGTTTGAATGGTGTAGGGGAACAAACAGATGACATACTACAAGTGAATGGTCTTTATCCAAGAAGAAGAACCAATGTTAAATATATCAGTTCGACTGGTACAATCCAAATACATCAAAGACTATAAACAATGCAAGACCCTACTTTACCATCACATCCAACGTTTCTCAAACTCAGAACTCCACGTCTTGAATTCAAATATGTCGGCCAGCAGAGCTGAAAGGTCAAACTATTGGACTATCTCAGCATCCCCATTAGGGCTGCAACAACGAATCGATAAAATTCGATTATTAAAAGAGTTGGCAACGAATTTCATTTTCGATTCGTTGTGGCGCGCGACTATTACGCCACTCAATAAGTCGCGGAGATGTTTGAGTATAAAAAAAAACAAAGTTGAGTTGAGCGCAGAGCGGAGGTCGAGGAAAGACCACCGGAGACCCGTAACGATGTTCTGAAACACATGGCGGAGGCAGAGAAATCAGTACGACCTCAGTCATCCAAGGTGTGGGAGCATTTCACACCAGTGGAGCTGGTGGAACATGTTCTAGGTAGGGCTGTGCCACATCCAATCAATTTCAGCAAACATCCCAGAATGATTTAATGCAAACAAATTAAGGTATCAAACACGTATTACTACTTTGCAGTTCAATATTTAACCTTTATTCCAACATGAAAAAAAGCAGTAAATAACACTTTGAATAAATACGTCAGGACATCTTATTAATGTCACCCTCACGGGATTCAGTATAATATATGTATATATATATCATATAATAATATTCAGTATAATATAATAATGTAGATCATATAATAATATATTTATAACTATATATCCATTTATCAGACAGGTGCTTCATGTCCCTCACTCCCTAACTGTCCATGCTGGATCTGTCCCCGTTGTTTTAAAAAGCTAAATAAGTTATTAGCATGACGTCATCCAGCTAGCCAAACCTGTCCGGTGTACAGCTAGTAGAGAAGCTTCATGTGCTGCTTCCCTTTCCCGCTAGTCTGCTGTCTGATTGTGAAGTCAGGCTGATCTGATATCAGCTCTTTGGCCTGAAGTTTCTCCTCAAAGTTCTCCTCTCACACGGGTCTCGTATTTGTCATTTCCAACTTCTGGTTTCAACCGGAAGTTGAAACCGGAACTTCCGGTTCGCTTGAACCTTTAACTTCCGGTTAGCCGGTTCAACCGGATTCGAGCAAATGACAAATAAGAGACTTGAGAAGTACTGGTACCAGTACTTCTCAAGTCTCTTAATTGTCATTCCTCGCTCCTCGAACCGGTGTTCTGCGCCGCCGTCGTTCTGCGCCGCCGTATTGACGGCCGTCCCTAAGCTCTAATGTAGCTCTGAGGAGCGAGGATCGAGGAGGGAGGAGGGACCTCGGAGGAGCCATGAGCGAGGACCCACGAGAACAGACTTCCAGGAAGTGTTTTAACGGCCGACACGCCCCCTCATTGTTCATCTGTGATGTGATTGGACGCTGCAGCCGATCGGACTGATGAGATTGTTTTCAACATGTAAACAGTGAAGACAGATCACAGAATAAACTCTAGTTTATATTTGATTAGTTTTCTGATTCAACATCTGGTTTAAATATTGTTCATTGTAGTCTGAACAACAAAAGGACCACAAACAACTTTCTTCATTTATTAGAAAGATTTGTGTTTTCATGATCTGATATTTCCCTCAATAACTTTATTATGAAACAATTAAAATCAGAGCGAGCTGGCGAGACTAAACCCTTTATATATAGATATCTATATCTATATATATATATAGATATCTATATCTATATAGATATCTATATATAGATATAGAGAGAGAGAACTGAGAGACAAAATACTTTTTACATCATTCATCATAATTTCATTCAGTTCATTCCTGATTGTCGGGTTTGATGAGTTTTGATGACTTGGGAAATTAATGCTTTTTTGTTTTTTTATCCGATTCATCGATTAATCGAAAAAATTATCGACAGATTAATCGATTATTAAAATAATCGTTAGGTGCAGCCCTAATCCCCATGCATGTCAGCATGCTAACCCCAGTCCCTGCTAACCCCTGTTGTTTAGAGATCCCCCTGTTACCAGTTAAACAGTTTGAAAGAGACCTTTGTTCCTGTGAAACACATTCATCTCAACACACCACTAAGAGACACAAGTATTCACTACGGCGGTATGAACCCCAAATAAACAGATCTGCTGTGATTTAATTGCAATAAACTGATAGAAAGGATGCCGAAATATCTACAGAATGATGCCGATTTGTGAAAAGTCTGAATTCATGCTTCGTCAGTTCTGTCAGCAAGACGTCAAGCAAACAACTTGTAAAGAGTTCAGCTCTATCGGTGCTAAGCTACGCTAACATTGTAGCTGCTCCGTCGACTCTCAGAATAACGTCCTCCAGGTGTAAATACAGCAGCGATGTCCCACAGGAAGCCTGTGTATAAATGTAAATGTACCAGCGTATGTATGTACATATCATGTGCTGTTTATAATTCAAGAACGTCAGTGACAAGGAGGACAATCTCAACGCTGAAAGGCTTTCGTGACACAGCGTCTCGGGAATTTCTCGCTTTAGTTGAAAGACTTCTGCATTGACTTTGTATTTGATTGTGTTCCTGTTCAGTGTGAACACAACTCCACTCCCATCCCACACATCATACATCGTGTTCATTGAGTTTGAGAGGGACTTTCTTTAATTAAAGAACAGCTGAACTCTTTTTAAACCCAAATTATTGTTCATTTATTATTGGAAACTTAATTCACCAAATATGTTCAATGACGTGTATCAAGTTTCACATTTCATGCACGTGAATCTCACCGGCTGTGTGTGCGCGACTAAAACACTGACTAGTTCATTTAAGTTTAGGGAACTAATGAACTGGATCAAACGAGTCGGTCTTTGTTTTTCCTCTAATTAGAACCAATTTACACGTAAATGTTGAAAAGTATTTAGAGTTACACTTAAACAATGTGACCCGTAGATTACAGTGGTCCTATCATTGAATTTATTATTACTGAATCATGCATTCTGAAGACATCTGTCTCATGAATTATTCATTTCTCTTCTGCTGCCTCAACCGGATTTAAATCAATTCACAGAAGCAAGAGACCCCCAACATGCTGTTTCTTCATAAAAACACCGTGGAACTCATTTGGACTCGTCCTTGTCATCAAATCGTCGACGCTTAAAGATGAAAACACTTATTTTAGAAAGCCGAGCTGGCGCCCGGCGTCCGTGTGTAACGCCTTGTTGTCTTTGGGCAGATGGCAGCGACCTGGACGCCGTGAGTCACGGCAGCCTGGATATCTCTGCCGACACTAACCCGGGCCCCTTCTCCAGCGAGCCCGCCCGAGTAGACCCCGCTGACGATAGATGTAGCACAGGTACTCTCAGCCTGCTCCTTCGCTCGGTCTGTCACAGGCAGCCATCTTGTTCTACATCTTCTCTCTCAATGACATTTTGTTTTTGTATCCTTCCTTCCTTCCTTCACTCACCGACCGGCCTCTTCCTCGTTTTCCCCACTTCCTCTTTTCTGTGTTTTTTCTCCCATCATCCCCGTCGTCCATCCATGTCCCTCCCTTGTGTGGTTTCTGCTGTGCTCGGTCCCTAACCCTGCCCTTCACTCTGGCCCCGCCTGTGTTGCCCTCGCATGCAGTCGGCCGTGGGGGCCGCGGCGTGGGCGCCGGGGCCCCGGTGGTCCACCCACACCGGGGGGGCTCTGAGCTCAGAGAAGCCACCCTCCACCCAGGTAATCCTCTTCCTGTCAGTCTGCATGTCTTGTCTCATTTCTCCGTCTCATCTCACCTGAGCTGCAACGTGTTCTGTCCTCTTTCACCGTCACGTTTGTGTCTCTCTACCGGCACAGGCTGCTCCTCTCTCTGTTCTCTCTGTTCTCTCGCTTCACCACATTGTCAACTAAGGCCAGTAATTACCCAGAGGCACGTTCTCTTTCTGATTATGGAAATGATTTTTTAATCACGGAGACGGCTCCTCGGCATCCATACGAGGGATGCACCGATCCCACTTTCTCAGTCCCGATACCGATACCTGGGCTTTGGGTATCGAGTTATGGAGCACTGTGTTTAATCAGCTGTGAGGAAGAGACTCACGTAAACATTACAACAAAATGTAGCAAATGCACACAGATATAAATGTATGAGTTTGTTATTTACTATAATAATGGTCCGATACCCGATCAGCATCAGTGTGAATTGCAGCTGATTTAGATTTAGTCTCAGTCGTTAACAGAAGATCCTTTGAGTCTCAGTTTAGTCTTTTTCATCCTTCATAGTTTTAATCAAATGTCAGAATGTTTTCCCTCTTAACGTAGTCTTAGCTGCGTGTCAAACGACCTGTTTGTATTGAATGTTTCAGGAAGTCTAGTGCAGCCAAAAAGTCATTTAAGTCAAACTCATTTAAGTTACTGTAAGATTTGATCTTCTTTATCTGATGGATTAAGAATGCAGCTTTGTAGGGATTTGATACCATTAAATAAAAATCACTGGGAACTATTCAATCTTTCTCTGAGTTAAAGGATTAAGGGTTTAAATGTGGGAGACTAACCAAGACGCTTTTATTTTGTTCCTGACGAGTTGAAAAGCGTGTGTTTACGATCTCTCACACTCGGCTCGTTATGAGAGACGAATAATATGTTTTTAATTAACCACCGGAACCCAAACCGCCAACTTTATGCATGAAACGGGACCGAGCGACGTATTTATGTGTTTGAGACGGAGAGAGAGAGAGGAAGAGGAGGTGGAAGGGGATGAAAATGAGGAAGATGTTAGAATAAATAAACTACAGTCTCGTCTTGTTCTGTTTGATATCGTCTCTGAAGTCGCCGTCTCGTCTTTGGTCGCTGACGAACACCTTTGGTCACAGTTCTAGCTCACGAAGCGAACACTGTGGTTCTGGTATCGGTGCATCTCTTCTCCGGATGCTGTGTTTAGAGACGAAGGTTTGAGGGGAAGATGAAAGAACGGAACAAATGGTCGGGAGGTTTCGCAGACAGATAGAAGAGCGGGCCTGGAGTTATGGAGGCTGAACAGATCAATTCATTAGCAGCTGTAGATCTCTGCGTGGCCCGAGGAGGATTCTTTTCATCCAGCAGAGCTCAGCTCAGGAGATGAAAGGGAAGAAGTGTGTAAAAACACAATAGCTTCCCACTTCTTTTAAGCTTCATTTCAGAAGGCTTTCTCTGTGTTTCTGTAGATACGGTGAAAACAGAAGACAGTAATAGGAGAGGTGTCACGTACAGAGTTGTTAAAGTTCAGCTACTCTGAGAGAAGTTGTCGTGTTCCTCTGCGTAGTTTTTCCATGATTTGTGTCGCATATTTCTGTAACTTTGTGGTTTAATATGGAGAGACTTGTGTCCATCTCTCTGTCTCTGTTCTCTCTGTTCAGGGGATCAGTCAGATTTGGGATATAACTCGCTGTCCAAAGAGGAGGTTCGGAGAGGAGACCCCGCTGCTCAGGACGCCGCCGCCGCCGACAAAGACGACAAGAAGGAGAGCGACTGCAGCTCCCGTCAGTATTCCGTCTGTTCTGATAGCACCTCGTATTTCTGTCGACTGTACCTTCTTTAAAAAATGATTCTCCTCAAGTCCTCCTCGCAGCCGCGCGGGACTTCCTCTTCCTCCGCCTTGATCTTCCTCCTCCAGAGACGATTCATTCTCTGAGGTTTCTCAACATCAAAGCTGTTCAGTCGTGTGTCATCCTTCAACCTATTTCTTTTTAAGGAGAACTCACGCAAAAGAATCTTCGGTTTTCAGTCAAAGAAAACATCCAAAACATTTAGCTGTTTATTTTACTACTTTGTTTGTTTCTCCTAAATTAACCAAAAGTTACTATTAGATAATGCCATAAATTCCTCATTTGAATACTCAAACATAAACTTTCAGATTGTCTTTCTTTAAATTGTCAACTGGGGAAGTTTCATGGTGATATTTTCACGTGACGCGTTTGAAGCTGCAGGCGTGCTTTTAAAAGAACGGACTTGTTTTAAATTGTAATTCCTGTGTTTCAGTGTCGGAGACGGAGAGCACCAAGGGGAGTAAAGACTGCCTCCCTCAGCTGGACGCCGAGGTTCATTCCTCCTTCAAACCTCGCGGCATCGTACGCAGCTTTCCGTACAACGACTCATCCTGCAAACCCAAGAGCTCCGCCAGCGCAGGTATAATAACTAGAAGCCATCAGTTTTTATTATTTCAATACCGTGCAGCAGAATGTCAAGCTTACTGATTGGTTGTTTCTTGGCGTAGCGAACATTTAACTCACATGACTCACACGTCTTCTCTGATATCTTTATTGTCTTTGTGTCCGGACAGCATTAAACATGTCCGATACAAGCTGACGTCAAAGAACAATTCAACTTTGAAAACAATTGTTCCTGAAGACCTCGTTTTTCTCTCGTCGATGGTTCGATGAACAAGCAGACTACTTCTTCTTCTTTTCTGTTTTTATTGTCAGATCACAGCCATCTGTTGTCCACATCATCCAACTTCTGACCAAACTGTGCTGCAGCCGAGTTTATTTGCTACAAAGCAGTTGATTTAAACGCAGCTAATTTGCTTTTTGCTTTCTGCTCATGTTTTTAACTCTGTTGCTCCCTCCTGTCCCTTCTTCTTCTTCCTCTCTCTCTCTCAGGCCATGTTGCAGGTCTCCTCTTCTCCTCCTCCCTGGATGAGATCGGGGAGGTCCGCACCAACAGTTTGCTGAGGAGACACAAGAGTGCTCTGGAGGACGTGGTGGGCAGCGGCTCGGCTCTGGACCGGCAGGCCGCGAGGTGCCGGCGGCTGAGCGGCGACACGGTGGGCAGCTGTGGCAGCGGCACCACCGTCCTCGGCCTGGGCATGAGCCAGGGGGAGACCGACCCGGATAAGATCGCGGGACACCTCGGCGCAGACGTGAAGATTCTCTCCGGCGCCAACTTCAGTAAGAGTAAGAGGCCTCGCTCGCTGGCTCTGGGCGGGTTGGATCACAGGGAGGAGGACGAGGAGGGACAGGACGAGGAGGGACAGGACTCCAGCGACGAGGACAGATGTAACGCAGACGCCATTTTTGATTTGGAGGATCTGGATTCAGACAAACCCGCCACGGGGGCGAGCATCGGCTCTCACAACTCCAACAGATCTCATAAGAAGGCTGTGGAGCTCAGCGTCAGCTACGGCGGCGTGAGCTCCGTGAGCTCCGTGAAGCGCACAGACATACAGGCGGGCTACGACCCGCTGTCCCTGCTGGCGGCGGAGTCTCAGACAAACGAGCCAAATGAGGACCAGTACCAAGAGGGGGACGAGACCGGCACGCCGAGCGCCCGCAGGCACCTGGCCCGGGAGATCGAGCTCTACATGGACCACATGGGCAGCCCGCTGAGCAGCCGCACGCCCAGTCTGGACCTGCAGGACCTGGCCGGCCCGCTCCTCCTCCACCCGTCCTCGCTCTCGGCCCCCCGCAGAGCCAGCCTGCCCCACGGCTCCCCCCTCAGGGCCTCTGGAGTAACGCGCTCACGCACCTTCCACCCGCCCTCGCCCTCCCGGCCCGTCCCGCGCCAGCGTCTGCTGTCCTCGCCCTCCTGCCGCAGCTCCAGCACCACGCCCAGCGCCAGCCCCCGACCCAGCCCCTGCAGGGACCGGGCGGACCGGGGGAGCCTGGCGTCGCCTTCGTCCTCCTCCTCCTCCTTCGCTCTGGACACTCTGCTCACACCAACGCTCGACGTGTTCAAAACCAGCATGGTCTCCGCTGGGAAAGGCGTGGCAGAGAAGGCGAGCCGCTGGTACTCCCGTCTCGCCACATACACCACGCCCACCAAGGTACAGAGACCTGTCAGAGTTAACTGATTTCTAAATCACACGAGGTCCCTGGTTACAGTAGTCATGTGTGTTTAGAGCTATAGTGACCTCGTGTTCTGAAGAGTGAAGCCGATGCTTCATGTGTTAAAGCTGCATTCTCTCTAGTGTCCACCAGGGGGCGACTCCTCTGGTTGTATAGAAGTCTATGAGAAAATGACTCGACTTCTCTCTTGATTTATTACCTCAGTAAACATTGTAAACATGAGTTTATGGTCTCAATCTCTAGTTTCAAGTCTTCTTCAATACAGCATGATGTTCATTTAGTACATGATGGTCCATTTAGAGTCAAACAGACCATAAAGCAGGGGATGCTTTAGGGGCGGGGCTACACAGTGATTGACAGGTCTCTACCAGAGACGTATACGGCGTCTCTACGTCACTCCTCCTCAGTCCAGATATGGTCACTTCCTGCTCACTTCTTGTATACAGTATATTGTTTTAAACCAATGTCAGATATCTAATTGAAAAAAGTATCAGACACATCTCAATCTATCTAGTGTTTGATAATGCAATATAAATATGATTTGTGGCAGACGGACTAAAACCTGCATAAACACTGGTGGGATTGTATTTTAGCTCTGTATCTGTTTCTGTGGCTTCTAGTATTAAGCTCTCATATATATATACATATATATATATATGTATATATATATATATAAACATGAGCCTGAAGTGGGAGTGCTGCTGCCATCTTGTGGCTTTCTGAGTGTCAGTGAGGTCATTCGTTCCTGTGTAAAAGCCTCCGTTGACAAACTAAATCTGCTCTCTGAGTGTTTCTGTTTCCAAAGTCCATAAACAAACGGCATGTACAAAATGTGCAATGTTGTCAGAGCGCTACCAGACCTTTTGTCCTGTGACTCAGTGCTTAAAATGTGGCAACATGAACATGAACTCTTCATTCTAATGTAGCTTTGCAGAGTTTCTAGACTTAAGTGATTGAGGTCATTGACGAGATGCATTGTGGAGAATTCAGTAAGATGAAGTCTTGTTCACCTTAGAATGAATGAAATATGTTATTGTTCCTCTTGTTAGTCAGCTGATCCACCGTTAGTGTGAGTGCTATAGTCTTAGGATTAGACCCGTGTGTGTTTGTGCCGACGTTAACCCGCCGGCTCTCCTCCCTTCATCCAGGACGGTCACAGCGACCGCCTCAGCGTGTCCTCCCTCGGTGTCGGAGATCCGGACTGCTCCTCCCTGCTGGACGAGGAGGACTGCGGGGAGTCCGAGGGCTCCGTGATCTCTCCGCAGAGGAACGGCCCCGCGGGGCCCCGCAGGAGCCCCAGACGCAGCCCCCTCCGCAGCAGACTGGACAGCCCCTCTGCAGGCTTCAGCCTGGGGAGACCCACATCTCTGCTCCCTGGTAACGGAAGAAACATTATCATAACGGCCTCCTTGTTAGTTTCTCTTCACCATTTGTATCCAGGGTGAACACATGACGTAGAGAAACCATACTAGAAAATACTAACAACGGTTATGTGATGGAAGACCAACAACAATAAAAAGAAAAGTACAGAGAAGTAAATACTCACCAGAGACACCGGATCAAACGTGTCCAAAGGGTTCAGATCCACAAACAGACGTGAAGACAGACTCGCCTCACTCAACCTGTTTGTGTCAGTGACAGAAGATCAATCATCTCTCACTATTCATATTTGTGAACAAATGTTTAAGAAGTTTGAATAATTATACATTTTAAAATCGTTTTAGTGTCAATTGCAAGTGACTAATAATTGTCTTATAGATGTCTTTAGAGACCCCCACACATTTAGCTATTGAGGTTTTCAGGGGATCTGAGCTGTCAATAAAGGGGTCTCGGACCCCCTAAGACGGTATTTGGCACACTGTTCGTGGCGGCCTTTCCCATCAACGTACCACTAATCTGTACCTTTCCAATGCAGTGCAGTGAGTCTTCTGACTCTCCTACTCCTTGATAGTTCATTAATATGACCAAATTACCCAAAATACGTTTTACTTTGTGACTGATTTTTCCAAACAAAATGACTCTCTCTCTCGATTCAATATTCATTCTTGACCATTACGCTTAATGACAAACAATGAGACAGAAACAGTGTATTAAATAATTTAAACAACATAAACACACCTCCCATTTTCCTCCTGCAGGATGCGTCCTCTCTCCTCCCGGCTTCCCTCTGCCAGACAAGTCGGACCTCGGCTCGTCACGCTACACCAGCAGCACCAGCATCTTCAACAACTACGCCATGGAGGTAAAACTACGCGCAGGACAAGTAGAGTCGCAGTAAAGACTGGATGAGACAGTCAATAATGAGTTTGATTTATATATATATATTTCCAGCTGCTGATCTCCAGCTGTTCTCGCTGTAAGACGTGCGACTGCCTCGTGTACGATGAGGAGATCATGGCCGGCTGGACGGCGGACGACTCCAACCTGAACACCACCTGTCCCTTCTGTGGGAACCCCTTCCTGCCCTTCCTCAACGTGGAGATCAGGGACATGAGAGGACCCGGCAGGTAGACCACGACTCTCCCGCTGTGTGACGGGTTATTGAGCGTCTTTGTTTCTGGATCATATGCAAAATGTTTCCTTCCATTGACATTTACTTTTTGTCCGCCATGTTTCTGCATAATATCGCGTCAACTCGGCAAATCATAAATCAAAAGTTTCTTCAGACTTTTGGGATTTTGAGTCTGGAACTCATTTTTCCGATTATTCCTACAACACCTGAATGCAGCATTAGGCTCATCCGGCAGACAGAAACAGAAATCTCTGAGAGTGAATGATTCTAGTTTGTTCATGTTTCCTGTTGAACGTTGAGGCTTTTAAACTGAATAAGATGTATTTGCCTCGGTTGTTAATCTTCGACCCCTTCTGTACGATTCCTCCCTCTCTCCTCTCCTCCGCAGGCTTTTCCTGAAGGGCAGCCCGTCGGTGGACGAGGCCATGACCTCGTCGTACTCGGCCTCCACAGGTCTGGACACGGGGACGTCCACCTTGTCCACCCCGTGTCCTACGACGGCCGTCTTCCCCCCCCTCCCCTGTGATTGCTGTCCAGGAGTGTTCGGGGAGTGGAAGGTATTGACATGCTGGTCCTGAAATCACTCGTTCTTCTGTTTGGTTTGCTTTATTGTTTAATAACTTGTAGATCAATCAGGGAAAGAAGAAGACGCCATCATTCATTCATCAACATCTCTACTTTCAGATGACCTATTTAACTATTTTGGTTTTAAATGTTTTTCTTTTTAAACAATGAACCAACCACCAACAATGAGGAAGATCAAACCATATCTCTTAAAAACTGTGACAACCCTCACAGGACCGGATCCACCAGAGCTCCGGGGTTCAGCATCCCCTCGGAGCGCCGGCAGGGGTCTCCGTCCCCCGGAGCGCCGATGGCTCGCAGCGTCAGCGCCTTCGGTCCTCTGGACGAAGCGCCGCTGCTCAACCGCTGTGTGCCGACGTCAGGCAGCCTGCCCAGCCGCCTGAACGAGACCGCGGTACGATGACACTGAAACCATCTCGTGTGAAGAGTGTTTACATCATTCAATGCTGTACAATAGTCATTCAGAAGTTAGTAATCTGCCACAAGAGCTCGTTACAGTCAGACGACTCTGTATGTCTGAACTGAACGGATCAGGACTTTATATTACTGTGAAGATCATGAGAGTAAAGAACATACATATAACAGCAGATCAGTAAACTCTCAAACCTTCACCTCTTCGTCTTCTTCCCGTCCCGCCCAGGACCCGCTGAGCGTGGAGTGGCGGCTCCACAACCCCGAGCCGGTGACGGTGCCCTACCTGAGCCCGCTGGTGCTGTGGAAGGAGCTGGAGAGTCTGCTGGAGAACGAGGGCGACCCGGTGATCACGGAGGCCGACGTGGTGGACCATCATCCCATCATCTACTGGAACCTGGTCTGGTACTTCAGACGGCTGGACCTGCCCAGCAACCTGCCCGGGCTCATGCTCACCTCAGAGCACTGCAACCGAGACTCCCAGGTCAGAATACACACAGTACACACAGTACACACACAAAATACACATGATACTCACAATACACAGACGTGTCTCTAGTGTCCACCAGGGGGCGACTCCTCTGGTTGTATAGAAGTCTATGAGAAAATGACTCTACTTCTCTCTTGATTTATTACCTCAGTAAACATTGTAAACATACATTATTATTAAAGTAAATTATGGTCCATTTAGAGTCAAACAGACCATAAAGCAGGGGATGCTTTAGGGCGGGGCTTACTGTGATTGACAGGTCTCTACGTCACTCCTCCTCAGTCCAGATATGGTCACTTCCTGTTTATCGGAACCACCCCTCTCTCTCTCTCTCTCTCTCTCTCTCTCTCTCTCTCTCTCTCTCTCTCTCTCTCTCTCTCTCTCTCTCTCTCTCTCTCTCTCTCTCTCTCTCTTCCCCCCCCCCCCTCATCAGGTCCCTCGTCACT